>CAJNDT010000147.1:1100260-1357760 GCA_905221615.1 Symbiodinium sp. CCMP2592
ATCGCCAGGACCGGGTCTCTCGTATTAAAAGCTGAGAAACACTGCCAAACCCCCAAATGTTTCAGGGTGTGTGGATCAAGACGCTTTATGGCAAACCCCAAAAAGTTGGAAACTTTGTTAAACTTAAGGACAAATAATGCTGGGGTTCCCTAAACTTCACTCTTAGGGCTGAGGCTATCGGGTTTCCAGGTTTTAGTCTTCCACTGTAGGGTTTGGAGGGTGTGACCATCAGGGTTTCGAGCTTGGAGCCCGCAAATCAAGGCCCATTGATCACTTTGATTTGTGACAGCTGGGTTCGACTGTCAGGGCGAAACCTCGGCCCTGAATCCTGCCTCTGGGTTGTCTGGGATGAGGAAATTGCTCCTGCGTGCCGCAACACTTTATGAGGCTCGAGCATTTTGCTCCGAGCGCCGGTTCATAGAAGCACTTGTGCCGAGTGTTCAGCCTATACATTCAGTCAAGCAGTAAATCGCAAGCCCGAAATCCTAAATTTAAGCCTCGACTGTTGCTGCTGGCCTGGAACATGCTGGGTTTCCGGAGCTGGGGCGGCGGCGATGCCTCTGGGAGTGAGATCAAGCGTGAGGCCACTGAAAGCTCAGCCCATGTGTCGTCCCGGTTCCACAATGCCAAGCGCATCAAGACTGAGTGTGACAGTGTCAAGACTGGGGGTGGCAGTGACAGTGAGCCCGTTGCCAGCGACATAGAGGCTGGTTCTCAGATCGACGATGACATCTCTCACGTGGCGAGCTGCTCTGATGTTATCACATGTCCCCGATGCTTCTATCTCCGAAAGAAGGACCGAAACGCTGCAAGCATTTTGTGATTCAGGCTTTTATTCAGCCGTCAGGTAAAATATAGGTGATAGTGAAGTTGCCGCGCAAGGAGGTCTTGGAAAGCCAATGCACCGTGACGCACTTTCCCGGGTTCTCTTGGCTGGCGGCGCGTGTTTCTCCTAAGACTGGCTGGGGCCTGGGATGTCTTGTCTGCGAAGCAGCGAAGCAATCATCAAGTTTTGCTAACTTCGAAGTTCGAACAACGCTTCTTGGCAACTTGAAGAAGCATGGAGACACCGATCAGCACAGAGAAGCTTTGAAGATCCTGGGCTTAGTGCACAATGAGAAGGTGCGTCGTGCAGAAGCTCCTTCCCCGGAAGAGTTTGAACTTGTGCTTCAGCATCGACGTGGCTGCACATCCCTCAGCTTGCCTCTCCATGCCGTCGGCCGTCGCTTCAAGATCGAGAAGATGCAGTGGTGCTTGGCAGAGGCCGGCAGGGAGATGACAAGAGAGTATCTGAGGCAAGTAGCCTCGCTGGCTATCGCTCAAGATGCACGCAAGAACAAGCTGCTTGTGAGGTTCAGCGCATGCAGCGAGAAACTTCGGCATTGCAAAGGAGTGCTAGGGCATGAGTATGTCAAAGACGGCCACTTTGCACAGAACATCAATTCGACGCTGGACGCAATTCTGCATCGCTTTTGCACGGTGGGTGCTGGAGGTCCGGGCCCCACGTCTTTAGACACGGATCTCTTGGCGCGCCTACACGACCGCATAGAGATTTATTGTGCAGATGCCGCATCGAATGAATTCTGTGCTGGGCGTCTTGCCCGCAACGACACGCTTCCAAATCTTTTGACTGTCCTGAAGGACAAGTCGCACGCGAGTGTCAGGCCAGTTTAATGTGCTTCAAATTCGTTGCGGATTCGTTGTCAGGCTAAGTTGGAAGTTCAGATTAAGTTTAGATCGCACCTTGTTGTTGTTTTGCCATGCACGCAGGGTCCTCAAAAGACCGTGGGCAGCCGATGCTGAGATGACCCTTGTCATGGACACTGTCATCCTCCACCACAATTCCATCACCCAGCGAATTGACCATTCTGACACGTTCTCGGATGTGTTCGCTCGGTTTTGTGCTAAATCCTCAGATGTGCCGGTGGACGGGGCCAGGATTCACAACATGCGAGGGCAGAAGAACCGTTTTGCCTCGTACAGCAAGCCGCTAGGCAGGGCGTGTATCTTTCTAGATGCTCTCATCTCCACCGCCTGTTGGATATGTGTTCAGCGTCGGGGCGAGGAACAGGGCCGCGACGCAGGAGACTTCTTGGCTTTCCTCAACGAGGAAAAGGCGATTCTAATGGCTATGATGAGTGACGCTGCCTCTGCCTGCGTTGGCCTGACAAGGTCGCTGGACACCGAAGACTACGATGCAGCCACCCTCAACTGGGAGATTACCTCGCTCGTGCAGACACTTCATTTCTTATTCATCGAAGGGTCTGTTGTTGAGCATGGATACACGAAGCAAATGCTCCTGTACTTGCGTCGGCAGCGAGCCTATATGGATGGACAAGACAGGCCTAGGTGCTTGGGTGGCCCGGGCACTGTCTCGGCCGACATGCTGCAGCGATGCATCGACAGACTGCAGATGTTTGTGAACTTGGCATGCGGCCGAGCTCTGTGTTAAGCCTCATTCTAAAATGTTTCGGTGCGGCCACATTGGGAAACCCGACTAGAAGCCCGAGTTCGGTTTAAGTTTTGGGCAGGGCTGGAAAAGTCAAGGTGAGACTCTGAGGGCGGAGTTCCCCGATTACGATCTGCTGTCGAGCTTTGCTATTTTCGATCTGGACACAAAGACCATGAAAAGCTCAGAGGCCTTTGCCGACCGAACTCAATCCATGGCTCGCCTGGCACAGATCTTGAAGGCTTTGCCACAGCATTTGGTCTACGTGCTTACGTGCTGATATGATAGAATTAGAATTTGTCCTCAGCTAGTTAAGATTTGGAGTTGTTGGGGCCAGCCGTGCAGGTGGATGAGGATTCTTTGCGGGCAGAGTTTGTGGATGTTCGTCCTATGGCGATGTATGAACACCGCAAAGGTTGCTCTAATGTCGATGCCTGGGTTCAGACCATCTTGCGACTCGAGCGCAAACAGGCTAGTGTGCGGAGGAACCACCCCACTGCCGTTCTGCGCCAAGTTGTGCAACGGTACGCGGCTTTCAGTGGCCTGACCACCTCCGGCGTCGAGCAAGGTTTCAGCCAGATTCAGAGGCACTGCACACCGGAGAGGCCGGGGGGACACGCTCATGCCCCATGCCAAGACTTCGCTAATAAAAACTGTTTTCGCAGCCACCCCTGCCAGGAATCACATGCTGCTGGACACAGAACTGGATGAGACTGTTCTGCAGTTGCCACAAACTGTGTTCTCAGATCACGAAATCACACGGAGGGCTGTGGATGTCTGGCTGAAATACTTCAATCCGCCGCGAGCCAGACCGACGACTACCCAGAGGATCGACGCTGGGGTCCCCAAGATGAAGGGCGTCAAGGAGACTCCCACCGGGTAAATATGTGTCGCTAATGTGGTTCCTTTGGTGCGTCGGTTATGTTGACAACCGTTAGAGTCACTCTGGGTTCAGGTCGGAGCCGAAACCGCCTGGAAGGCTGCGGAGAGCAAGAGCCTTTCAGAGTCCGTGCAGCAGCGGCCGGAGGTATCGATTGATGAAGTTCAGAGCTTGGCCCGCAGCATGACTTCCCACCTCATGTGTGATAAAGTACTTGCAGAGGAGGCTTTTCAGAAAACCAAGCAGTACAAGAACAAACTTGTCGCCTACTTGGACAATGCCTTGCTGCATGCAAGCGAGGTCGATGAAGATTGCGTGCAAGTGGCGGAGGCTTTCAAGGATGCTCAGCAAAAAGAGGATGCCAAAAATGGTCGGTTGAGAAAGAGACGTGCAGACCTCCTGAACCCAGTCCGAGTACCGAATCCGTGCACGAAGCATGTCTACTATGCGCCCGGAGTGGTCCCTCCGAACTTGGATTGCCTTGTGGGAGACCCAGAGCATGCTGATTTCATTGTTGAGAAGGACCCATCCAATCCACATGACGAGTGTTATTGGTGCGCTTTCTTGCTTGGGACGTGTATTTGCAACGACGAGTTCATTCGACGACATGGGCAGCAAGGTGTCTGCTTTAACTTTCAACCTGCGATTCACAGCAAGCGGCAACTCTTTGTCAGTGCGAGCTTTGGCCGAGAGCATCCCCGGTTGGCAGAGGTGCTTCGCTTTGCCTGTTCCCATCACGGGAGCAAGTGGCGAGAGCTGGCCAGTCTGGAGGCTTTTGCAGAGGCCAGCACGAAAGTGGCCTCCAAGTCTCCGTTGTCTGTTCTCGGTTTGTTCTCTCAGACCGAGTGTGCTGCCTTGCAAGAGAAAAACATTTTGGATGGTGATGGGCGTCTTGGCTTGCTTGGAAAATGTTGCTCCCTAAGACTGCCTAACATCGTGATTTGTTTGACTACGATGGCTTAGCCATGAAGTTCAGGTTTGCAAAGCTGCTGGCGAAGCAGGCTGTGAACTGTTCCGGCAGATCCTTGGACAAGTGAGTGCAGCTTTAAATGGACCTGCGCAGTATGTGTTTCACCATGGTGGGGGAGCAGACGCCGACGGGATAAGCCTGTCGGGAGTTGCAGCATGAACAGTCCGGGGGAGCGAGACTTGACAAAAGTTGCTTTGAGAGTGTGGGACTGGCCCGGAACTTAAAAAGTGGGTGTGTGCACCACCACCACCACGCTTCAAAACCCCTCTGCCTCCAACATGTAGTCCCAACTAGTCCCAACTAGTCCCAACTACAGCATTCCGGCAATGCTTTGCAACCTACAAGTATCGGAGTTTTACCAGAGATTGAAACTGTCGGCGCAGGACGCCTGTTCCATGTCGGTGGATGGAGGCCAGACTGGAAAGCAAGTGGGACTGCTGCAATGCTTACGGATAGGTATCAGGGATCTGCCATGTCACGATGACGAAATAGGTACATGGCTGCTAGAGCACTACCTACTACGTGCCGCTCCCTTGCCTCCGCTGCCTGCCTCGAAGGCAAGAGCATCGTGGAAACCAAGCCGGACACTGAGGGCTTTTTGCACTCAGCGCACTTTTGTGTCTTCTGGTGCGCGTGTGATAGTCAATCCCGTGAGCTGGGGTGTGGGCTGCAAAGCTGGCTTAAGCATCCAGCCTACCAGGCCTTTTCCGTGAGTTTCTTCGGGCCCTCCGGACATGGGCGGTTCCAAGAAGAAAGCTGCTCCCAAGGCAGCACCTGCAGCAGCTGCAGCTGCAGCAGCTGCCGCGGCTCTCGATCCGGTGGCCGAGATGGCTGACAACGTCAATGATGACTACACGCAGGCCATGCACCACTTCATAACGACGATCATGGGCCACCACATCTTCGATGACATCTTGACGGCGGATCCAATTGGGATCCACTCTGGTGGCAACGGCAACGCTGCCACCACTGGAAGCAAGGTTCCTGGGAAGCATATATTAATCTGATCTTTTCGCAGTTGCGTTTTCATTCGCGACGCGGAAGTTGCAAATCTCAGTCGTGCCGGTCATAAAGGCCGCATTCTGGTTTTCAAACTCGGACTATTAAATTATAGGGTAGGGCCTGGGTGGGCTCGTTTTCGTTCTCACAAAAACGAGCCGCATTTCTCTCCACATGCATGGCCGCGGTTTGGGTGTGCTCGTTTTCATTTTCATTGCTACCTATAATCACACTTTTTCTCTCCACATGCATGCCACTGCGTAACATTCACCTTTCGGTGTTCGGTGTACTTTCACGATGACATAACCTCGTGGCGGTCTTGAGGCCACCGACCCAGCCGCCCAGCCCCCAACACCAGCCCCCCAACGCATGTGGTACTTCCCCAGCTTGTGTTACCATTCCACGAAAGTCAAAAGAAATGAAATACCATCTAGCCCAAGCGTACCATGCAGCAAACAGGCAGGTGACACCACTCAACGTGAAGATCATTTGCTGGGTCTCTTTTCAGTGGTGTGTAAGGCCAGCAGCCTTCCTTGTTACGCATGTACGTTCAGGTCCCGGAAAAGTTCGTGTGCACAAACCGCCACTTTGGAGCGGAGATCCGGGCGTGTAGAGGCAGGCTCATTCCAGCCAGAACCATCTTTATCGGTTTCGGTTTCAAACCAGGTAAGGGCCTTTACTCGGGTTCGGTTTCGGGTCCTGGGTGGCTCAGTAAGTCAGTGGGGTGGCGAAATGGGCACCTGCGCATTTGTGGGGAGGGACGATTCTGATGCTCTCCTGTTGAGCTGACACGTATTCGAAAAGAAATTTTGGGGGTTGCTGTCCTAAGAGCGGGGGTCTGACCCCCACTCTTAGGACAAGGGGGTGCGCACCCCATTGTCCTAATTCTGGTTGACCTGCAAAACCCGAATTGTCCTAACGGCGGGGGTCATACCCCCATTCTTAGGACAATTCGGGTTTTGCAGGTCAACCAGAATTAGGACAATGGGGTGCGCACCCCCTTGTCCTAAGAGTGGGGGTCATACCCCCGCTCTTAGGACAGGCGCCCTCCGAAATGGCTGGGAACGTCTTGGAATGATGAGCGACGTCCAGGAATGATTTTCCCCCTAAAGATTCGAAAGCCTGAAGCCTTCCCATTATTCTGGTGGCCCAGGCTTGCTACGATGCTGCTGACTTCGACCGTGCAATGAAGGCCTGTGGCACCTACCAAGGTGCTGGCAACTTGTTCTGGATCAATTTCAAATGGCGACCTTGCAGCCACGTCTTTACGAACATGAAGGCCGTGGAAGAGGTATGTAAGTTCAACTTCAGCAAGGGGCCAGCACCGTTCCCATGGAGGCAGGTAGTCGAATGATTAATATGGGGCGTGGTTTGATCATCGTTGATCACGGCTGACTGTTCAAATACACACATCCTGACTAAGCTGAAAAGTTTTTTGATCACGCCTGCTCTGCAGGATCGTGGTTGCTTTGCCAAGCTCCAAGCTCACCGCAGCTACCCTGCAGAAGCAGTTCGGTGCTTTAAAGCGAGTGAGCCCGGAAGAGCAGGAGGCAGCCCTGCTCATGGCAATCACCAGAAGGATCGAGGCGGGGGCAACGGACGAGGAGTTGAAGCAGTGGCGCAAAACACTCCTCACAGTCGACATGGAGTTCATCCCGCTGCCCACGGAAGACGATCAGTACTTCAAGTCGGTGAACCTCCGCCGAGCTGTGATTGTGGACAACGAGGCGGTTGTGCGGAGTTGCATCCAGTCAATTCAAGAGATCATGGAGTTCAAGCTCAGGAAGGAGAAGGGCATGGGGCACTCAATGACGGCAGAAGAACTCTGCACCACTTGGAATGCGCATGCCATCGAAATCTCCAGTAAGTATACGGAAGAGATCTCGCCTACATGGATTCAGAATGCCGTGAAGATTCAGAACAACATCCTGTCTGATAAAGATCTGCGAAATGTTGTGATGTGGATGGAAGGGGAGTATGGCAAGAAAAACCCGCTGAACAGCATCAATGCGTTGGATGCAGTCGTCAGCTGCACCAAGACCAGAGAAGACATTCTCTGGGTTCTGGACATGATGACACACTGCCTGAAGTTCCTCGGCATGACGGCTGCTGATTTCAGCAGCCGAAATCTCGGCAACAAGAAGGGGAAGGGCATCGTGCACTTGTTTCTGTTCAAGAGGATGCTGCTGGAGTACTTGAACACGTGGCTTGTAAGCCGCGGGTTTGGTGAAGAGCAGCGGGCAATGTTGAGTCAGCTGCTTACTCCGGAGTCCTACCGGAAGTGCTGTGGTGCTGCCGGAATGAAGGTGGGAGTGGAGCATAGCGACATAGCCAGACAAATACAATCGTGTGTTGTTTGCACGCTAAGCACATATCACGCATTTGTTTTGATTCGTGGTCAAACAGGTGGACACGCAGTGGATGGGCCTCAAAGCCGGGAGCACCAGGCTGCTGATTCAGTTCGTCAAGAATGCAATCTATTCCCAGGGCATGGACCAGTGTCTCAAGCAGGCCATCAAGAACACGATGGACCCCAAGGATGTCATCCAGGCCGTCCAGACTCTCAAAGATGCTTTGGATGAGCTCGAGGCTTGCTTCCAGAAGGAGTGCGGCCCGCAGGCACCCAGCAAGAAGATCGAGGACGCCGAGCCTGAGACTATGGACAAGTCTTTCACTGTGCCACTGGGTGAGCTAGTGACACCGGAGCAGCAGAAGCTCGACGTTGAGGGTGAGTTGAGCCAGTGGCAGGAGTACTTAGAGGAGATTTTCAGCCAGTGGGTCAGCTTCATCTTGAATGACAGCTCCAGCACCACGCTGGCAGAGAACATGAAGGAGATGACGATCGTGCAGGCCACGATCGAGAAGTCGTCGGGGAACAAGATTCTCATCTACGACTGCAAGACGGCTGGCGAAGCCTCAAGTCACCCGAACACGAGGCAGCCCCCGTTCAAGCCGAAGGACCTCACGAAATGGGTCCATGCGGTGATCCGTTCGTTCGACGACGAGGGCAAGACGCATGGAGGGGCCCTTCCGCCCCAGCACCTCGCATCTCGCCTCAGCGGTTGAACATGTGCTAGGTTTCAGAACGGTTCGCGGGTTATTGAAGAGACTCCCAGGTTTGCGTGATGGATGGAGGCAAATTCGGGAACGAAGGCCAAATTCAGAGCGCATTCTTGGACTTGGATGGAAAACTCTTTCCAAAAGAAAGCCAAAAGTTCGTGATTCTGACGACCCAGAAAAGCTTAGGGGACAGAAAGGAACGGGTGAAGGGTTTCATCAATCAAAGCGAGAACCTCCACGTGATGTGCACTGGTGGGCCCTTGGAGATAGAAAACAAGGCGAGGCTCTATCTCCCGGACGCCACGACACACGGCACACTATTGGGGTACTTTAAGGCACCAAGTTTCCTTGACAGCGAATGCTGGAGAGTGGACCCCGCCCTGAAGCGCAAGATGCTCGGCACCAACGGTAAAATCTTGACCGGAGGAGCTGCTGCGGACCCGCTCCCGAAACCGAAATTTGAAGACGGACTCGAGCCGATGGCGTGGCATTTCACAGGAAAGCAGGTGTGGGAAGAGCTTCTGCATGCAATGGATGCCCAGGTTGTCATAGCGGCCACGTGCTTGGATCACCTGCTGCCCTGCGTGTGTCTAGAGAGGCGAGTGCCGATCGTGGTTGCCTGCTGGACGGAGGAGCACCGCCAGGCATTGAAGACGAAGATCATGAAGTGCTTGTGGGCGATGTTCTTAGATGAGACCAGCCCGCATCACCAGCCGGCTTTGTGCTTTGGACTGCGTTGCTTCAGAGTGTTTTTTCTTGTTTCACGGCGGGTGCTTAAGCAAAACCACTTAGAGTGAAGAACATTCCCTTAACATGCCATTCAGGTGCAAGCTGCTGAACCTCAAGAACACCAAGCGCAAGCCTCCTCCCGCGGCGGCCGCGAAGTCAGGAAAAAAGCCACGAGGGTCCAAGACTGCCAAGAATGGAGCAGATGACGATGATGCTATGGGTGAGCCTGAAGAGACGGAGAGTGTTGAGAAGGCTCTGCCAGATCCGAAGGATGCGAAAGCAAAGGCGGCGGCACCGAAGCAGGCAGGCCGCAAAGCGGGCAATGCCTCCCAGGGGTCCGACGCCAAGGCCAAGTTGCTGGAGAAGTTGATGGCAGCCAGCGGGTGAAGCTTCTGCTGGCCGGGTTCTTTTGATTGATGCTTGTCGTGCAGTCTCACAGCTGACTGTGAAAGCGAGCATAAGTCCTGCTGCAGACTATCGTACAGTTTCACAGCAGGCCTCGAACATACGTGAGCGGCGGGCATATCGGCTTTGGTAGTCTCTAAACCCTCAGTCCGGCTGTGAGCATCAAAACCTTCTACAACTAAGAGGGGGTGTTGGTTGTGATATTCCGCATTGGTTATCAAAAAACCTGCCCTTCATGTCAGTCGCTCACGTCCTTTTGCAGACCATTCAATGGTTCTCATGGCTCTCGTCCATCGCACAGGGGACTCGTTGCAGACGTCCTGCAAAGCTTGTGAAATGGGCTTCGAGTGAGTGTGTGACGTGAGGGGGCTGCTGATTCATCAGTTGTGGGCAGACTCGACTGTTACAATTCACCAGCTCTGTGCGCAGCCGTTTTTTCAGTGGCTGTTCTTGTTAAAGGAGCAACTGTAACATGGTTCCTGATTCTCTGATTCATTGCTTAATCACCTGCACTGTACAAACGTTAGTGGTGACCTAGTGTGCCGTCAGACCGGACTCCTTCGGCTGCCGGTCATGGCGTGCAAGGCTGTCACTGGAGTCGGCGAGTTGTTTTCAGCGCAAAGGCGCAGAAAAAGAGAAGCAACCGAGCAGCCACGGAAGTACAAGGGTAAGTTCCGTAGGATGTCCAAAGGAAAGGAGCAGCAAGACGCGACGACACTGTTGTTGTCACAGCATCCTGGCTGCCTGTCTGTGGGGCGTACACTTGCTCCGAAACGTTCTGGACTTTTGGTCGGGAGTGCTTGCTCTGGTTGGGGAAGTGAGCTGTTCGCCCTCAGACACATGAATGTCGACTTCACTTCAGTTTTCAGCTGCGACACATGTTCTCATGCACGTACTGTTCATCAGTCTGCGCACGGAGCCTCTCAGAAGACCTACGGCAACGTGTGGTCGGACGATTTCTTGGGAAGTCCAACCGTTGAGCTGTTCGTTGCAGGGTTTCCATGTCAACCCTTTAGCAAGGATGCTGCAGGACCAGGCACCAGTTCTTCGGATGGGAGAATTGCGGCAAGGATCCTCCAATGGATAGCCGGCCACGTTCCGGAAATGTTTATTCTGGAGAACGTTCCGGATTTAGTCTACAGACATCGTGACTGTTTCTATGACATCATGAAAACCCTGATGGATTTGAACGCTTATGAACTATCCTGGTCCATTCTGAACTGTGCAGACCATGGTCTGCCACAGCGTCGTCAACGGCTGTTCATTGTCGGGATTCGGCGCTCGCATCTTCAAGAAGCTATGCAGTGGCCCAAGAAAACAGCTTCGTGGCAGCAACTTGTGTTTTTCGATGACCAATTTCATTCCAAGGGTTGGGTGGTGCGGCTCCCCTGCCCTCTCCCCTCAACTAGGCCTCCGAACTGGCCAAATTGCATTTTGCCAGATGTTGACAGCATCTGGCAAAATGCATTTTGGCCGTAACTGCTGGACATTGTACACCCCCACACTGCTCCGATCCCCTCCCCTTCCCCTCCCCCTTCCCCCTCCCTCCCCCTTCCCCCCTCCTTCCCCCCCTCCCCTCTCCCTCCCCTCGTCCCCCCTCCCCTGCCCTCTGCTCCCCCCCTGTCTGACTTGGAACAAAGCAAGGGTTTGAGCGACCAATAGAGTAAACTACCGCTGTTAAAAAGCTCCACGTTCCAGGCCTCCGGCTTTACCGTCACTGACCTGCTGGACGCAGATGATGAGCAGGACCGCATCGTGTGGCCTCGACAGAAAGGCGCAAGGCACCAGCTGAAAGCTGCCATCGAGAACATTGTCATGGAACATGGAGACGATCCACTACAGAGCCACTACTTCATCGACGTGTCGTGCGCCATGTCTCGCAAACCCAAGGTTTGCAAGGACTTGTGCCCAACTTTGACCCGCGCTCGTGCTGGTTTGGGGGGGTTCTGGCTGAGTTGGAAAAATCGCATGATGAACACCAACGAGATTACTCGTTTCATGGGTGTTCTGCCGGAGGAAATCCCCATGAACGTCGTGTCTGAGAGGCATTTGCGACTCCTGGCTGGCAACGCCATCCCTGTGCCCATGCTTGGCAGGATCTTGAGAGCAATGCTCCGGGCTACAGGCCGCAACTAAATTCGTAATTATCTAGGAGCTTAGTCTTCTCTCCAAGTGCGAGTGTCAAAATTCTAATGGGCTTAAGGACGTAGCCAAGTCTCGAAACACAGCACAGGGAGAAGCAATTCAAGCGAAGCTCACTTCTTCTGTAGAGAATGAGCTGTGCGACGAGCAGTTTCTGCTGCCATCACCTGACAGGGTTTAGCTATCTTACCATGACGTGGGGCCGAAAAAAGGAACGTTGGGCCCTGCCTTTGTCAATTTCATGACCCGAGAGAATTGCTTTGCGAGCTCCCTGACCGTCACGTCGCCATTGAAGTAGAGTTTGGTCTTTGCAAGGAGTTGCTTTCGTTGCTTGCCGCTGAGGCTCTTGGTTTCCACGATGCTTTTGCGTCCATTGATCTTGACGTCGCCAGATTGGTTGAGGCGCGCTTTGCATTGTCCTGTTCTGTGATTCTTCTTTGCCTCCGTGAGCTTTCGGTTCCACCCATGTTGCAACCGCTGCACTGCCATATCCTTCTCCAGTTCCGTGTACGAGAACATGACTCGCCGCAAGAACTTTTGCGCAGGGTTAGGGTTGTGTTCCAACAAGTCTGGGACATCCACCGGGATGATGTTGAGCCCCAGTTCCTTGCTTCTCTCGTAGATTGTCTCGGACACTTGGGCATTGCGCGAAAACGCTCGGGTGCCCTCGACAATGATATTGGAGACACCCTTGTCCTTGCATTTCTCCATGAGTTCGTTGAAGATCTTGCGCTGTTTCAATGGCAGGGACCCGGAGACGACTTCGGACACTTCCAAAGCCACTTTGGCACCAATCGACTTGCATGTAGCCTTGCACCTCGCATTCTGACGTGATATTCCCGCCCCGTCTTTCTGGGAGGTAGAGCTAATCCTGGCATAGATGGCCGCCTTCTTCTGTTTGTTCGTCTTGGCTGGCATGGGGCACTACAATGATAGCTAGGCTAGCCTGTCAAGGGTCAGTTGTCGAGCCATTATCAGCTTTGTCTCGAAAACCACAGGCACATGTCTCGAAAATTTGGGTTTTCGGGACGGATGGTTTTCGGAGACGCAGCCATGCTGCTGTCGCGAATACAAGTAATTACTGTGTAACCAGGAATACAAGGTGTTGCACGTCAGGCTGTGATTATGGACAGAACAGATGCAACACATAGCCACTGGCTGAGCTACTACAGGGACAACTGTGATGAATTCCACAAAAACCGTGGTCTCAGGCCGGGACATCCCGACTTTGAAGAGGTGCACACCGAAGCCGAAGCCTGAGTGGCAGAAAGTTCAGGTTGTTGTCACGCTGGCATGCAGGAGAGCTGTTCACATACGGTAGCACTGGAGTTAAGTTGACACTGTTCATGCGATGGCCTGTGTTTCAAGCTTCGGTCGCCCTATCATGTCATGAGAGTCCTCAATACCGTCACAGCCGGGAATGTGCGTGTTTCGGCCAAACACAACCCCTCAAGCAATTCATAGATGATAAATGATAAACCCATAGATCCCAGTGTTGATGCCCAGCTCCGTAGTTCTTAGAAATCCAGGGTAACATCATTAGGTGAAGCTTGTGCAGATTGCTATGCAACACAAAGTACTGAAGCCTACTGTACTAAGAATACCAGGTACTAGCACTCAGAATACGGGCAAGGCCTTGCCGAAAGTAGTCTGAAGAAAGCTATGGGGAAAGGCGGCCATGGGCGCAAAGGAGGCTATGGCAAATACGGTGGCTATGGTAAAGGAGGCTGCGGCGGCTACTATGATGGTGGGTATGGGTACAAAGGCAAGAAAGGCCTGGACGATTACTGGGACTATTGGGAGGATGATGATGAGTGGGAGCGCCAAAACCGGGGCTGGAGCCAGCAAAGGAGGCAGGACTGGCGACCGGAGTGGGTTCAGCTTCGGAACGAGGAGCGAGCAGCTCTGAGAAACGGCGAGGAGACTGCAGCTCAGCTCTTGAATGCACGGAACGAGGAAAGTTCCGCGCAGAGAAGCGGCGAGGAGATTGCGGCTCAGCTCCTGAATGCACGGAACGAGGAAAGTTCCGTGCAGAGACATGGCGAGGAGACGGCGGCTCAGCTCCTGAATGCACAGAACACGGAGGAGCAGAGTGAGCAGCGGAGGCGGACCACGAAGGGCAAGCTCTTTAAGGAGGAGAAGCAGATGAAAGCCGTCAAGGAGGAGCTGGCGGCTGCAGAGCTCATGAAAGAGGCTGCAGACTTCGCAAAGGAGGCTTTGCAGGAGGATCTACAGGCTGCAGAGCTCATGCAAAAGGGCTTGGAGACCGGCGAGTCCCGCGTGCAGGAGGAGCTTTTGGCTGCAGACTTCGCAAAGGAGGGTTTGCAGGAGGAGCTACAGGCTGCAGCCGTCACGAGGGAGGGTTTGGAGGAGGAGCTGAGGGCTGTGACTCAGCAGCTGCAGCGACTGCGAGTTTCCGCACCGGTTGGGGCCTCACCAGCTCGTCAGCTTGGCATTGAATTGGCATTGGGCTGATGACCCGAGGTCTCTCCGCCAGCTCCGGAGCTGCGAGGTTCCACTCCACCCATGCCGGCTGGGGCCTGATGCCATGTTGGTTGTGTGAGCATTCTATTGATGGAACCCATTCAATGACACTCAAGGCCTGGCCCATCCAGGGTGTGCAACTTCCTGCTGGGCTTCCTCCCTTCTTCGGTTTCACGCAGGCAAGACTGTCAGAGTTTGAAGCATTCTTTGAAGCATTGACCTGGTCATGTTGAAGGCACGTTCGGCTGCTATGGGCCCTTGCCCCTTCGGCGGAGTGCCGCAGGCAGGATTGTCGCAAAGTACTGCATGTTGGGATTGTTTGTCAAGTTGAAGGTGCCAAGCCCGATGATGCCTGGATGTGGCTTTGCCGTTCCTGGCTCAGAGGCAGGCGCCTACTTACGAAGTGGACATCGTCTCTCAGACGCTTCCAGGGACCGCGTCCAACGCAACCGAATCTGCAGCCACCCGCCCCTCCGCCACCGCCCGTACAAACCTCAGAAAAACTGACTACAGCAGCATCGCTGAAGCGGCTAGCGACAATCTTGACAAAGCTTGGATTTGCGAGGCCACAGGGCAGCTTCGGACCACTTTGGATGCTGGGCCCCCAGTACTCGTGCTTACTCCACTTTCTCTAGCATGATGCGCTTAGGCTGCTGCTGGGCCTATTGACAATCGACGACCAGTAACCCCGCCCAAGAAGGCCCGTGACCTTTGGCATTTCAAGCTCGAAGAGACGCCACCCTGGCCAGGCTGAGAGCAAACTCGTTCCCAAGTGGTCGAAGGCCACAGACTGAGCAGCAAACCTGTTGCCAGGAGGGTTGCCTGTTCGTTCGTGCAGGGCCATGGAAAGAGCAGCGCCGAGGAGATGCCGGCCAAGCACTCAGGGTGAAGTGTTCATGTTTTGACCAGGATGCTTTGATTGTAACACTAATTTCAGGCAGCTGAGATGTCTGATGACAGTGAGTCGCCGAAGGCTCGCAACGTTGACCCTTGAACGCATCAACCTCTTCGCTGCCACCATTTCCCGTTGTCTTAGGCCCCTCTGGTTCCTACTTCGGAGCGGGTGACTGATTCTGATCCCGACACGGGCGCCGGAAGCCCCAGTATCATTATTCGCAGGCTCAGCAGCCACGGATGTTCAGAATTCATAAGTATCAACAGGCTCCGATGCTGATGGCACCACGTGCACGTGATCGGGAAGCTCATCGACTTGCCGAGAGCTCATGTGACGGTATTAAGCGCTTGTTGTGTGGCACATCCAGCTGTCCAGGCTGTTGCGAAGACTGCTGCGGAGAGCATCAACATTTGGCATCGGGAGGAGCCCAAAGTCAGAAGCAGAAACTGGTGATTTGCGAACTAGCCGTGACGAAATGCAGGATGGCGAGCCGCCGAAGCAGAAGCCACGCAGGGACTGAAAGAAAAGGAAGCGGATTTGCTACGGGCACTGCGACAGTGCAGATCTGTGTGAGCTATTGTTGCAATGACTATGACAGTTTATGAATAGTAGCAGGAGCAGCAGGAGTAGTAGTAGTAGTAGTAGTAGCAGTAGTAGTAGTAGTAGTAGTAGGAATAGTCGTAGTAGTAGTAGTAGTAGTAGCAGTAGCAGTAGCAGTAGTAGTAGTAGTAGTAGTAGTAGTAGTAAAGTACTCTCAGCAGTAACCGTGGCTTAATAATAAACCTTACCTCCCGAGCCTCCGCAGACCGGTATCAATCCAGATTTGATCTTGAAATGCTCAGGCCAGAACCTGGCACGCATCGCCCGAGCTCCATGTCCTGCACGGAAGGAACACCGCGCAGGTGTGATTAGATGCTCGTACCGCTACTTTCAGGTTCAGGTCACGGGACATGATATCGGTGACATCGGTTGGTGATCTCGGGTGTAGAGTCTCAAGTTCACGGATTGTCGCTTCGGGATTAAGGGTTATTCTTGAAGGGTTTGGGGTTTGGAGCTCAGATTACTTGGGGTTTGACTGTTTATGTTCGACGCTTCTGAATCTGCACTACCACACAGTCTTTTTATGGTGGTGAACAAGGCTACTTGTTTCACACTTGAGTCCTAAGAATGCACTTCACTACCGAAGGCTTTCGGGCTCCAGGCTGCACGACTTTCATGGTTTAAAAGCTTCACCAGGACGGTCCTCGACGGCAATGCTATCACTTCGCCACTGTCCTGTGGAGGACTAGCCGAGCATCCGGTCTAGGCCAATGTGGGCTGCTAGGGTTTTAGGATTTAGGCATTGCCTTTGCACTTGTTCAGTGCTTTCCCAGAGCTGCTTATGTGTTTGCTTGCACCTTTTCAGTGCTCCTGCTTTATTGTTTGCACTTTTTCAGTGCTCCTTGGTTTGCACTTTTTCAGTGCTCCTTGGTTTGCACTTTTTCAGTGCTCCTTCGTTTGCACTTTTTCAGTGCTCCCTGTTTGCTTGCACTTTTTCAGTGCTCTTTGATTTGCACTTGTTCAGTGCTCCTTGTCTGTTTGCGTTTTTCCGTTGCTCCTGGGGTTGCACTTAGTCAGTGCTCTTTGGTTTGCACTTTTTCAGTGCTCCTTCTTATGTTTGTTGCACTTTTTCAGTGCTCTTTGTTTGTTTGCACTTGTTTCAGTGCTCCTTGTTATGTTTGTTTGCACTTTGCCAGTGCTCTTTGTTTGTTTGCACTTATTTCAGTGCTCTTTGATTGTTTGCACTTGGCTTTGCTGATGCACATTCTCAGTGTTTTGCAAGGGCTGCAGGGAGCGCTTGTTCAGAGCTCCACTGCTTGCACTAGTTCAGTGCATCATCTTCGCACTCTATCATGCGTGCCGTTCCTTTGCACGTGCGCGGTGATGTGGCCTGCATTCAAGCTTCAGGACCTGACAATGACGACACCCAGCCTTGTTATGTTGAGGAGACGCAGACAAACAAAACAAAAAGAATGATATTCTTCAAATCGCTGGTTCGTTTCGGTGTTCTGCAAAATCAACCACGAAGTATGTTGGGTAACTTCCGTATGTTTTCAAGGTTTTCACAAGTTTTCGTTTCACGACACTCGAAAAACTGAGATTGTGAAGGCAAATGTGATAGGTTCATTCAACTGTATTGAGACGAAAGCAGAAAGCTAGAAACATGCTGCTGTTTTCAATGCGAAGTGCAAAAGCTTTGGACACAGTTTTACACGTGTATATACGAAATCTCATGTCCATTTGCATTTGCAGCATAATGAAATAATAAATCTCGAACACGTTTCGGCTGCTTTTCGACAACCTGATTTTCGATTTTCGGAAGCTGTAGTTGGATTTCAAGATATGTAAAGCTTTTTGGCGTTTTCGAACCGCACGCATGTGCTCGAAATCACTCGCATTTCTTACGTGTTGCATCGGTTTTTTGGCCAACCATCAACATAAACAAATTTAAGCCTTCAATGCATCATTCCCCCATTCCCGCTTAACAGCCAGTAAGACGACCCCTGTTCGGGGTCCAAGCTCACCCCTGTTCGGGGTTCATCCACACCCCTGCACGGGGTTCTCACGACCCCTGTTCGGGGTCCAGGCTCACCCCTTTTCGGGGTTCATCCACACCCCTGTACGGGGCTCCGACGACCCCTGTTCGGGGTCCAAGCTCACCCCTATTCGGGGTTCATCCCGCAGCCCCTTCAAGGGCTTGGTGCGGGTACGCCCCTGCACGGGGCTCCGAAGACCTCTGATGTGGCGACCTGACATCCTGACAGAGCCTGCGCGAATGCCTAATTACAACTACTTTTGCCTGCTACCTTTAAACTTCTTTCCTGATCAATGCCTCCTTACCTACATGCCCGCCTACCTAGCTATCTAGAGACCTGGAAGCCTGCCGGTGCACCTAGACCTACAAGTACCTCCCTCCTGCCTATCTACTTATCTATACCTACCTGCAGGAGTGGGTGGGCGGGTTTGGGGGTTGGGTGGGATTACAGTTTAGGGTCCAGGGTTTAGGGCATGAGCTGGACGTTACGAAAGCTTAGATTCCCTTCATGTTTAATCATGAACACACACACACTAATTTTCAAGTCGTTGTGAATCGTACAAAAAGCTGACTTTAGGGTTTCAGAACACAAAATCTCAAGCTTCTTGTTTTCGTTGAGCCACAAGAACACCAAGTTGCATTTGTTTGGTTTGCTCGGCACAAACGAATCTTCAAAATAACTTCAAAAATATCTTGCAACAAAGAAATTCCATGTGAACTACAAAACTTGGGACAGGCAATTATGTCAGTATGGCTTTGATTTTTCGATGTACATGTTTTCACATTTCGAACAAACCAAGTTTTTCAGGCATTGATTTTTCTATTGAGCCACAAGCACACATCTTTTTATACATGTCCAGCATCTCGCTCTTTCCATAGAGCCACAAGAACACACATGACGTAGGCCCAATGTTGCTGCAGTAGTTGCATTTGTTTTCCGTCCTGCCCCCCCCCCCTTCAGCACGACATCAGACATGTTGCTTTACGTGTCCTATATACACGTGTTCTGACATGTCCATCATGTCAGCAACAAGTGTCCTATATACACGTGTTCTTACATGTCCATCACACGTGTTCTTGCATGTCCATCATGTCAGCAACACGTGTCCTATATACACGTGTTCTTACATGTCCATCATGTCAGCAACACATGTCCTATATACACGTGTTCTTACATGTCACTCATGTCAGCAACATAAATCCTAGGACCCGGTTCCATAACGGAAAGGACCCGGTTAGCCCCGGACAGGCATCCATGCCGTGCCAGCTTTTGATCAGCCAATGCTTGCCTCGGCTGAATCTTATTACTAGCTAACTAATAAAAAACAAGAACTTATTTCTCAATAATCTATTAACCGTAACAAATTATGGAAAATTGATACTTCAATTATTCCCTGAGCTGCCTCTCATGTCGCCCCACACAGTCTCCCATGATGCCAGCTGAAAGATCTCCGTCCTGAAAGGGGGGGGTTAATTGGGCCTTATGGGGTTTGGGCTCTAATTACTCTCAATTATGAAGGCTGTCCTCATGGCGGACTCCATGTTCTGCGTCACCTCGCTCATGACCATGTGCTTATCGCTGATCACATCATTGCGAGGATCATACAGCCTGGGTTTAGGGCTTAGGGTTTAATTATGTTAATTAAAGTAGGGGTTAAGTAGGGTTTACTTAGGAGGGTTTAATTAACCCTAATTAAACCTTAAACCCTAAACCCTAATCTAAAAAAACGAACTACTGCAGCATCCAGACTCATCGCTGTCATACTCATGGGTCCGGAACAATGCCAGGCTCACCTGCAGGGTTTAGGGTTTAGGGATAATTAGTTATGGTTGTGGGGTTAGGGTTTACAGGGGTTAGGGGGTTTTGTTTAGGGGTTTTTAGGGTTTCGGCAGGGGCCTCGACCCATGCCACCGTGCAAATGATGGGCCAATGGCGATGCAGCATGGGGTGGCTCATGACGATGTCGTACTCCTCATGCACGAACTCAAACCCCAAGCACTCCTAAACCCAATCCTAATTGCACCCTAAACCCTAATTAATTACTTATTATTTAAAAAACACTAATACCAGGCGAGGAGCATAGAGCATCCATGTGTGGAGGAGCTCATCTCTCATCCACTGATCGCAGCGCCATTCCCTCATGTATGGGCTTCAGAGCTTAAAATATGTAATTTACATTCTTATTATGACTAATTAATTACTACTGACGGTCCGAGCCACTGCCAATTGACCAAAACCCATGATCGCCCCGCCATGAGCCTGGTGGCAACATGGCGGAGGCGATCGCGGAAACTGCCATGGACTTCGTCCTTGGCTCAAGACAAATGTAATTAAACCTGTAATACCTCATTAACTAAATAATTTAAAACACAAAAGATGCTTACTTATCCGGCCCATGACGGCTCGCCGCTCCATGTTATGGAGCAACCCATGGATCTGACTCATCAGCTGGCCCATCCTCGGCTCCAAATAACTAATGAATTACTAATGACCCAATCCTAAGTAATTAACCAAGTAATTACTCACAATTGCCAATCATGCCCCAGTCTCTCATCCATGGTTCCCATGGTTCCCTCGTTGCCGCTCATGTTGGAGCTCATGGCCAATGGGTGGGGATGCGGCGCTTATGCGGGCACTCTTGAGCTGATGGCAAGCTCATGGCCGGCCACATTTGAACCCCCAAACCCCTCAACCCCCTCAAGTCCTTGAACCCCTTCAAACCCCCAACCCCCTATTGTAATAATACTATACTACTGTACTGCTTCTATAGAAGCAGTACAGTAGTATAGTATTATTACAATAGTACTAGACTTCAATACTACTACTAAACTACTGTTCTACTATTATACTACTGTAATACTACTACTGTACTACTGTACTACTGTACTACTGTACTACTGTACTACTGTACTACTGTACTACTACTACTCGGGGGGGGGCCGGTAAAAACTTGAACCCATGAACAAGTTCAAGCGGGCCAACCTTGGGGGGGGGGGGGGGGTTTGTTAATCGGTATCCAACATTATGAATTTCAGTGGATCAACCACTTGTCCTCGCGTCTGTGATGCATGCTTCTGCTGCTTTTTCTTGACCTTGTCCGTCTTCTCGCTTGTGACGAGGATGAGGGCTGACTCACGGGACACATCATGCCATCTGCCCCGCAAGACCCGTCGGAAGTCGAGCAGTTCTCTGCCTGCTGCGTCCCTGGCCCGGTTAAGGTTGCAAGCCAGTGGCAGTCGGGCTTCCCTGGCGTGTTGGTGCAGCTAGACCTTCATGGAATCGCACGGCTTGTTTCGAGGATGCAGTCGTGGTTTAACCAATAGACCGACCTTCACTGGACCTGGGAAGCCAGAAATCCTCCTTGAAGCCTCGAAAGACAGACCACGCTCGTCAAAGTTTCGCCGCTTGGAGGGAAGATAATGTCTTTTTCAGCAGTAACACAGGATATACTTTGGCCCCAATATGCTATATGAATACATGGACTCAAAGCCCTAAGCCGCACAAAACTCTCAGTTCCCGTTCCTAACACGACGCGACCCGACTCAGCTGATGGACCAAATCCTGTACCTGTACACACTTTGAATTCCCAAATGGTCGTTCAACCTTAGTGCCGTTTAGTTCAGAGTGCATCTTGTGTTAGTATAGACTCCTTTAACGATCAAGACCACAAAAATGTGATAGGTGTTCTTTCAAGAGTTTGAGCTCCGGAGAATAACCGACCATTGATAGATACGAGCCCCTTGCCCTAATAAGGACCATGATCGGGATCCAAATTGATGAGGCCTGAAGCCTTGCCGCCATACTCCTATAGAAACCCTTGCAAAAGGATTCTACAGCGCAAGGAAAAGCCTAAACAGGAATCCGAACATAAAGGCCTTTGGGAAGCCAGGCTTACAATTTGAAACAGATGGTAAAAAGAGCGCCTTGCATCATCGTCTGCAGGTCGAAGCCACTGGATAGCACCTGTTTAGAGTTGTTTTCTCTCTAGGATTCATCTGAGTTGGATCTTGAGAGGGGGAGGGGGGGCGCGCTGGTTGTGCGTCATCCTATGGATGTTTGCTGGGGTGTACTACTGCTACTACTATTACTACTACTACTACTACTACTACTACTACTACTACTACGACGACTACTACTACTGCTACTACTATTACTACTACTGATATTGCTATTGTTGCTGCTATCGCTATCGCTATGGCTATTGCTATCGCGAATACCATTACTATTCCTGCTCCTGTTCCTATTCTTTTCCTTACTACTACATTTATATCCACTTATTCCTTGTTACTTGTTACTGTTACTATTACGATACTATTGGAATGACCTGTTATTGTCATGATGATGCTGTTGACCCTGGAGTTGATGAAGATGTTGTGATAAAGATGATGGTGATGATGATTACGATGGTGCTGATGAGGATGCTGGCGCTGATGCAAGTTGTCTGCAGCATCCCCACCATCGCGACCAGGCATTAGCAGAAGTGCAATCATGAGGGACCCAACTGCTCCCGCCTTGCTGTTGCCGACAAGAACCAGCGCCCCAGTGCACTCGAGAAGGTCCTGCTTCGACAGAAGAGAGCGCCGTACTTGCTTTGTCGTGTGCCCTGCCATCGGGGTCCTAAGGCCCTATTGTAGTTCCTTTTTGGGGTTCGTTTTTAGAATCCTACAAGGTAATCCCCAAAAGGAACTACTTTGGGGCCTATGGGTAAACCCTACCCTACGTCCTTCTCAGCTTCCAGGAGGCACTCGTATGCCTCGTGCAGCCTCGGCAGCTTACCCGAAGTCTCTTGTTCTCGGAGATTAGGGCTTGTTTTTGGTGTTTTTTTCTCGGTGACTTTTTTGTCGGTGGTGTTGCCGGTTTTTGTTCAGGGTTGCTTGGTGCTTGGGATCGTTTCGACTTCTTTAATTTGGGGTTTCTTGTTCTCAGGGTTCTGTAGGGGTTACTATAAGGGTTGTGTAAGCCCAAGGCGCCAAGGACTGATCAGAAGAATGTTGGGTGTTTGGCGCAAAGACCTTGCCATCTAAAACTGTTTTGGTCATGTTCACCCTGTGTTATGAGAGGACAGAATAGAAAAGGGCAAGGGTTTAGGGATCAGGGGTTTGTGGTTTTGAAGTTAGGATCTAGAGATTCCAATAAACTGCAACGCGCAAGTCCTGCATGCCCAGCTGCTTAGATAGCTAAGGTGTAGTTTAAACTGCCATAACCTGCTTTTTGTAGGTTCTTATTATATATAGCCGTAATATGGAATTCATAAAGACCCTAGTTGGAGGGTAGCTACAAGTGGGGCTATAAGTAAGGTAACTATTCTTATAACTCTTGTCAGGGGGCGTATAACCCCACTTATAACTACCCATGAACTCCCAAGTACAAAAACCAGGTTTGGGGAGGTGAAGTTGGGCATTCAGTTTCGAGTGCAACGTACCTGCCGAAAGTACGATAAACGCTGGCACCCCATGGCCCTAAGCCGGATTCCTCAACCCTCCTCCAAACCCCTACAGTAGAAGCCAGAAAGTTGGAATATCATTATTATTATCGTAACCCCTTTAAAGTAAATTATAGGGGATCCTACCATTAATCCATATTCCAACTTTCTGGCTTTTACCTTAGGATCAACAAGGCTGAAGGTTCAGGGTTTAAGTGGAGATTTCAGCACAGGAATCTGGGATCATATAAAAGGGGTCAACAGGGTTTTGTAATATACTCTCGTTGAATTATATACCGGAACCCTCAGTAATTATTTCGACCGCTAAATTGCATCCGGTGCCATCAATACTGTAGGGTCGCGGGTATTCAGGCTGAGATGAAAAGTGTTGAGCGCAAACTACCTTCACCCCAAATCCTACAAACCCCCCATCCTAAACCCCCGGCCAGGAAAACCCAAAGCCGTAACAGTCTGCAGTACCCCTTAAGGAACCCTGAAAGGCACCCTATACTTGATGATAATTTAGAATAAAGTGCTTTGGGGTATACATCGCCATGATACAATGTAAAGCCAGTAAGAACTCTAAGACTCTAAGGACAAGTATTACAAATAGATTAACTTTAGGTTTCTGCGCCACATCTTGACAGGATGCATCTGATGGCCAAAGGCGTTTGAGCGGCCATCGTCCAGTTGGATCAGGCCTACCTCGCATGGCCGCTGAAGCTTTGGAAGGGCTCAAGGTGGATGTCGCTTCGTGAGGGTTCCCGTTTTGGGGGCTTGAGAGTTTAAGGTTTAAGGTTTAGGGTGTAGCGGTTTAGGGTTTAGGGGTTTAGGGGTTTGGGTTTAGGGCTGAGGGCTGTCGGGATTCAATTTGAGGTTTGGCTTTCGGGCCTTGGGATTGTAAGCAGGGTTGTAGGGTTGAGGCCGAAACTTGTGGCTATGTTCCTTTACCTTCTCAAACTTTTGAGGGCTTTGATTTCGGCCTTTGCGGTTTAGGGCGTGAGGTCCTGCACCGTAGGTCCTAAACTGTAACAATCAGTAAAGACCTAAAGCCCTGAACCTCAAACCGATCAGTTCATAGGGTTTGGCAAATACACGCGTTCGCCGCAAGATTCTCCTGAATTGGTGATTTGTCAAGCTTCTCTTTAAGTTATGGTTGAACTTACAAAGGGGTTTGTCTGACAGAAGGTTCCTGAAACTTATGGACATTGACATCCGGAGTCCTTCTGGGAGAGTGGCTTCTGGGTAGCGGGAGGTTCCCTCGAGCCGACACCCCAAGAGTCATGAGCAAACTGGTACCCTGCAAAACGATGTAGCACAGGTCCTTCATTTTGAAAAGCCACTTCAAGGGGCTCTCCTACCGGATTTCCCTCCACATCGGCATCCAGATCCAAACCCTGAACACTAAACCCCAAAATCACACCCTAGAAAAGGCAGTAGCTTGTCCGGGACGTCTATTCTGGGCCAAGGAGCAGTGCTGTTCACACGCTTGTACGTAGCGAAAGGCATGGCGTCCGGGGCACTTGCCCTAACCAATGAATCCTAAACCCTACAAGCCCTGAGCAGAGGCTTAGCTTAAACACTGCATGTCCATCTTGTGGTGAGTCCGTACAGTCACCCTCGCACTTGCAGCAGCTTCAATACTTGCAACGTGAAGGCATAGAAAACGGTCCATGCCAAGAGCTTCTCTTCATCATGTAGGTGAGGGTGAAGTTGTGCCAGCAGAAATGCTGCGGCCAAGCGCGAGACAGCCAGCAGCTCCACGGCTAAACCAAAGCAGAAGGCTACTGCGACACGACCGTGACTAACAAAAGGACGACAACAACAGACACTCCAATGACCACTGCCGCCACCAACGCCACCACCACCACAACCCACAGCTACAGCAAAACTACACCAGCTATATGAGCACTAATAGAAGCATGCCAACACCTATATGTGCACTGCATGTACAATTCACATGCCTACAGTATGCCCATATACACACATGATGTGTGAGTAGATATACATATGTACATATATCTATACATACACTCATCTGAACATACCGTGTAAATGTGTAGGAGTGACAGCAGAATGACTGGTCGAGGTGTTTGAATGGTGACAGACTCGAGCTTTTCCCGGCCACAAGCCAAAGTGAAGGATTTAGAATTGGGCAAGGCTCAGAGAGAATTGGATAAGGGTTAAGCCTACTAAACGCCAAATTTGGGATGGCATTAACTTATTTCCCGGTCTTTCAGGAATCCATTGATCCGGACTCCCGTGCTCGACGCCTCCGACAATGTGTGTCAGGAACGTTAACCCTAAGACTCCAAATAGCCCAAAGTCGGTAGTATTTATAGACTGTAGACCCCAAAGTAGGTACTATTTGTATACTTGGAGTCGTAGGTTAGTTAGAAATTAGTAGTTGCCCCCAAACGGACGCCAACCGCAAACGGATCCCTTCAGACTTATACAGACAACACACTCGACGAGCAATTACCAACTGCACATTCTTCAACATGCTTCAAACGTTCAAACGAGATGGCATCACCGTCGGCAGCCTTTTTGACGCCATCCGTCCTTAAAACCATGTATGGAAGGACGGGTAGGGTTTAAGGGCTTAGGGTTAGGATTCCGGCCTGAGGGTTCGGGATTCGGCTCTTGTGCAAGAGACTGCCAGGCTCTGTCGGCCTAAAAGGGGTTTGAGGCTTCAAGGACTTCGAGCAACCTCTGAACTCTGAACCCCAGCGTATCCTACTGATGAGGTGACAGAGTCATTGCTGATTCCGTATTACCTATGCTCTACAGTGCAGAGTTTTGTTGGTGAGCCGATGGAAACTTTAGGATCAGGCTTAGGATCCTGAAATACCGACAAGTTAACCGACAAAGGGAACTACAATAGAGACTACCGATAGGTACCTTGAGCCCCGAAGCCCTAAACCCTATACATACACTAGCAAAACCAACTTATAATGGTGCCCTACTAAAAGAATAGGGTTCTGGTAGGTCGAGGTAGTATAGTGGAAGCTAGAAACATGGAACACAATTATCCTCATGCCCTTAAGAAGTATAGGGAATCCCAGCACTAATTATCCTTGACCCATGTTCCAACTTTCTCGGGTTTACTATAGAACCCAGCAAGATCCGAGCAAAGCAAGCCTTAGCCTAAGGGTCCAGGTACTCAAATGACAACATACTTTGGCCTTAAAGTCGTCCCTGCATGAGTACTTTGGGGCCAATGTATATACTACTTGGGTACGTGGAGCCTTAGGGCTATAGATAGGCCCCCTCTTCGTGGAAAGGATCAAGAAGCCAGGCCATGCCGTCCATGAGAGGTATGATTTTAAGTTTAGGTCGCCTTTCCAATTCCGTTTTTCGGATTCCCTGAAAGGGTTCGGTACTGACATCTTGAAGGGTACTGTAGCATTTCGGGGCTCAGGGTTCAAGGGTAAAGGGTTTAGGGGTTTTGTTGTTTTTTGGAAGGGAGCGAGAGGAGGTTAGGGGCTCGGGGTTTTCAGTTTAGGGTTTTGGGCCATGCCCTCAATGCGAGTTCTGAGGCTGAAGCGAAAGTCGTTATTGCGATGAGAATGTACAGTATACAGCATAAGCACCAAGCCATGCTTGGTGGTTTGGGCTTCATAGGGTTTAGTCTGAAGCCCTGGACCCGTAGAGGACCCTATGACCCCTAATTAGGCCTTGATTGCTCTGATGCCCTTGTGCTAAAAATCTGGAAACATTATTATAGAACCCTTCTACAACCGAGTTTACAGAACCTGCTTGAAACCCTTACTTATAGCACCCTCACCCCCCTTTAACAATCCTGAACCCTAACCCCTAAACCTTTAACCCTAAACCCCTAAACCCTGAACCCTAAGCCCAAAGCCCCTAAACCCTAAAAGCCCTAAAACAAACTCCTAAGCCTTAAACCTTTAACCCTAAACCCCTAAACCCTGAACCCGAAGCCCTAAAATAAACCCCTAAGCCTTCAGTTCACCTTTAACCCTGAAGCCCTAACCCCCGAACCCTAAGCCCCAAGCCCTAAAATAAGCCCAAACCGTAAACCCTAAACCCTAAACCCTAAGCCCCTAAACCCTAAACCCTAAGCCTTCAGTTCTTCGGGTCCTCCAAAGAAGGCGCGTCTCCTTCACTTCCTTGTCAGCCTGAAGGCCGCCAAGGTTTTAGGAGAACCCTTATAGATCCCTTTAAGGATTTAAGGAACCCTTACAGATCCCTTTCCTTAACCCCAAGGAACCTACCTTTTTAGGGTTCCCTGATATGATTTCTTTATATAAGTCCTCAAAAAGGTAGGTTTCTCGGGGTTAAGGTTCAGGAACCCTATTATAGATCCCTATGGTACCCTTAGAGGGAACCCTAAACTAAGTCCCATGAGGGGTTGCTTTTAAAGGAACCCTGAAAGTACCCTTAAAGTTAAAGGAACCCTCAGAGTTCCCCCAAAGGGTTTAGGGTTTAGAGTTTGCGGGTCTTCGGGTTCAAGGGGTCTGAGGGTTAGGGTATGGGTTTAGCGTTAAGGGCCCTTGTGCTGCATCATATCATGCAGACCTAATTAACTTTGACCCTAAAACACCAAAAGTACCAAGCACCGTTATACATATGTATATATATATATACATATGTATAAGAACGATCAACATTCACGCCGCCTACTCATATATATATATATATATATATATGTATATATATATATGTATATATATATATATATATATATATATATATATGTGTGTGTGTGTGTGTGCGTGTGTGTGTAAGTACATGTGTGGCTCTACAAAGGTCTATGGGGCTTAAGGGTTCTGGGTTTGGGACTCTACCACAAACTTGCGCTCGTCGCGGGGAGTGTCGGATCCACCCCAGCCTAACCCACATCCTGAGACTCAAGCCACTCTCTAGAGATGGGTGGAGGGTTTACAAGGCTTATGAGGCTGAGGGTTCGGGCTCAGAAATATCTCCAAAAATTTACAGAAGCCTGCGAGAGCATGGTCTTTAGGTCTTTGGGGCGATATGCTTGAGCGTTTAAAGCTTGTTAAGGTCGAGGGTTCAGTGTGCAGAATTATCTCAAAAAGCGTGCGAGAGCATGGTCTTCGGGTCTTTGGGGCGGAATGCTCACATAAATGCTCGCTGGGAGCTGTGACGGAGAGCTCCAGGCCTGAATTCAAAACGTAAGGTAGGATCTTGAGGCACATTGTACTAGAAGACTGTCAGTATAACAGTGTACCCGAAGGAATATCTTTACATTCTACTCTATCGCAAAATATGATACATATGGAAATAAACAAGTAAATAAACAAATATATATATATATATATATATACACATCTGTATAGAACAGCCTACCGCGTGGTACATTTTTTAAGACATAAACGGTATACGAACGTGCAAGGGAGTAGTATTGAAATATGTGTATATGTATATATACATATATATATATACATATGTATTTATATATACAATATCTTGTATGTAACTATTCCGACCCCATTTCCCTGAGCTCCCAGCTTTCCAGGATGCCACGAGTTGCTCCACATACCCCCCAAGCACCTGCAAAGGCACCGGCTTAGGGCGATTTAGGGCGTTTCAGAGGGGTTGATAATTGTGGTTCTGTTTGAATGGGTTCCTTCAGGTTACATAAGGGTTCTATGAGGGATTCAGGGGCGTGGTGTGTCGGGTTGTTTACTGTCAGAATACCTATTGAAAGGGTGCTCCGAATTATTCAGGCCTCTGTGTCAAGGTGAAAAGTTTCCCTAAACCCTATCAACCCTATATCCCAAATCGTTTTGGGGGCTTCTGGGGCTGGGAGTGTAGGCATCATAGGGGTTGAGATGGTCTGGCAGCCTACGAGTTTTCGGAACTTACGGAGAAACGGCTTTGGTAGCTTCGGGTCTCCCCCAATCGGGTTGGGGGTGTAGGGTTCAGGGCTCAGGGGTGGTATCCCCTACCCTAAATCGCGTTGTCACGCGCAGGTAGCCAACATTCCTAGAGTGTGGAAGGGTCGGAGGCCCCACTTCACACTGCCCTCGGCATGTTTCACAGCGGCATTCAACCTTGAACAACGAACGTTCAGTATACACATACAAAACACAAATTAAACGCCGTAAAACTTCAGCACCATCCACCTCAAAACGTGTCCTGGTAAACGGGTTTCCTAAATGCCACATAATTATATATATATATATATATATAGCTGTATATATACATATGTATACATCTTGCCAAGTATGTCGCTGACAGAAGGCATCACGGACCTAGGCATCACGCACGTTCGCACATGATTGATTCAACTGACATTTGTTTTGCACATGCGCAATCTGCTATGAGACAACCATAAGAGTGGACATCGTCCTGCCGATGAAAGATTCATGAAATAATATATTTAGCCGTTACCCTTGCCACGCCTGCTGTCAGAGGAATCTTCTTGGGCACTACTCGGCCTTGCAGATACGGGCCTAACTGTCACGGAGACTCGTGTCTGCAACCGTTGTACGTTCGCTTGCCAAGATGTATAGTGCATGCCCCCATGCTCTGTATTTGAAGGCTTATGAACCGAAATCCCAAACACCAAAGCCCTAAACCCTGAAGCCCCAACCATATCAAACCGTGAAGCTGGACCCCGAAGCCCCCTTAAGCCTTACGCCCCAACGTAGGGGCCTAAATAATTACCTATACTAGTGTGGGTGCTCCTTACTATACTTAAAGTACCATGGGCTCAAAAAACCATACTTTAATCATGAAGTGCTCCTTATTATAATTAGTGTACAGTGGGCCCCAAAAACATATTCTAATCACTAAGGCCCCCATATTAAACCCTAGAGCCGAAAACTCATCGAACAAGGCACCTCGACTACAGCCGGCACCAGGAGCAGGTGTCCGTTCTGTATTCCTTACTTCTGCCACTCTGGGTTTAGGGTATCTAGGGCTTAGTGGGATTTGATGAGTAACTACGGCTTTTCCATATAAAGTAGCTATGTGGCTCTACCCCTAATTGCATGTATATGGCTTAATTATGAATACATTACCCCAATGGATTTATTTCGAACTTTACTTACTTAGCCTCATGATGCTCCCACTAGAGTTGGCAAGAATCCTAGGTCTGATGGTTTAGGGTTTAAGGAGGTGTGGTCTAGCAGCTTTTCAACGCCATGAGGGTCTAAGATTTAAGGTGTATAGGGTTTAGGCTTTCCATTTGAGGTCTTCTGGCTCGGGTTGGGGGTTGAGCTGGTGTATCTAGAATACATCAGGCTAAACCCAAAGCCCTAATTTTGTATAGTGCTTACTTCAAGCTCAACCCCAAACCCTATAGTCTATCGTTTCTAGGGTCTATACCTGTAACCGGGAAGACCTACCTTTTTGGGGTTCCTTATTATGGTTTCTAAATATAGGACCTTGAAACGATAGGTCTTTTTGGGCCACAGGTAATCAGCGGTTAGAACACGTCCGTATACCACAGTGCTGTAACAGAACTCCGTTGAAGAAGTTACCCTTTCGCTGTTGGCGTTTAGGGGTTCTGGGTTTAGCCACAATCCCGTACCCTAACCAACTCCTTTGAGTTCAGGCTGTTGGCAGGATGTAAGACTCTGCCCGCAGTAAGGACGGACTTCGCAAAAATCCTATGAACCACTAAACCCCAAATTTGACTCTTCTACCATTCGAGCTTCGATGAAGACCCGGTGCCTACACCGCACATCTCACCTCCAGCTGAGACTTCTCTACTGACTCTACTCTTACATCTCTTTGTCACTGCTGTGGGGTCAAGTCTAGGACCCGTCGTCTGAGTCGACCTGAATCGCTCTGGAGTTGTTCAGGACTCTCTCTCTACTTGGAGGTTCATGGGTAGCTATAAGTGGGGCTATAAGTCCCCTAATTAGGGACATAAAAAAAGCACCTTACTTATAGCCCCACTTATATATACCCATGAACCTCCAAGTACCGTTCGCATTCATGCGCCGGCTTGTACGCGGGAACACGTTGACCACCCAACGAAGTCAGATCTGTTTCGGAGCTGTGCGTACCCATGCCACATCCCGAATATGATGTGCACACGTACTTGATCCCTCACTTCACGTATGCGTTGGGCCGCTGTGCTGGATTCCCTGTATCCAAGGCAAATGTCATCGTGGGTAGCCATTGCCAAGCCTGGGCAACATGTAAACTCGGGTATACTTGCCTATTCACTTTAATACCCCAAGGGTCCAAGTACCTAGTCATCATATACTCTCCAAAATACCAACCTACATAACTAGTTTCCTAATTATTGGCTGCTTTGGATCTTTAGGGATAATGAAGTGGTTACTCAAGTCGTGAATCTGCACAGGCAGGAACCGAAAGCCATGGCAAACGCGACAAGCGTCCACCTATGTCTGTGCATGAGAAGTTATAGGGTTCCTTTAAGGGTCCCTTTCAAGGGATCTACCGGGGTTCTATGTTGGTAAAGGGTTTAGGGCCTACTTGGAGGCTCATGGGTAGTCATACATGGGATGATAAGTTAGATAGCTACACTTTCAACCCTTATTTGGGGACTTATAACCCCATTATAACCACCCATGAACCTCCAAGCAAGCCGCTAAGGAATCGAAGCTTCCTTCGCAGCGGGAGCTTGGATTCCCTTCGTTCGCTCGAAAGCAGAAGGCAAAACTAAACCAATGTGGCCGGCTCTCATCTACACTCATGGACCTTATATGCTGACTTCCTCAAGCTGAGCGCCACCCTCACCACCAAACTAAAAGCAGGGCTAAACAGGGGCATTGAAGATCAGTACAGAGTTTCGGGCTATAATCGCGAAATTCGATGATTAAACATTGCACGGACCCCAACACTAACCTCATTTAACCTCATATCTCCACACTCACCCCTCAGGAAATACTCCTCACGCTTCACCCTAAAAGCAAAACAGCCCAACGGCCCAATATCCTGAACTCGCATGAACATTGAGGTTTGAGCAAAAGATCCTGGGCAGCAACACCCTTCGTAGGGCTACGGCTGATGGTCTCCTTGCCCGTAGAGTACAGGAGCAACTTCGTCCCAGGCCTAAGGCATGGCTTGTAAGATTTGTGAGCGCTCTGAAGGGCTCCTTGTAGTGGTTCGCAATTTTTGGGTTGAGTGTGTTGGGGCAGTTTTGGTCAAGACAAACCCGTCGAGCTCTTATTGTATGGCATATCTGGCAAAAAGGCCCAGGGCTTTCTAAAGCCCTGATATTCGGTCCTTAGGCCGTAGGGGTGCTTTCGGGTTTGGAAAGCCAAAATCTTTAATCCCTACCTGGAGTAACAAGGTACCTTAAACATGTAAATGTACCAATTTTGAGGGCCATATCTCCCTTCAAAGGTAACTACACCGGTTACTCTAGGTAAACCCAAAATCCCTCAAATCCAATGCCCTTGACCAGGTCAAGGTTAATAATCCGAAGCAAACAACTCTTGCGAGGAACCCTTAAAGCAAAACCTCTCAAGCAGGCTATACACAGAGTCCTTCTTAACAACGAACAGGGTTTGGGTAATCTTTTACTACATCTACTACAACCAAAACGATAAGGAATCCTGAACCACAGCAAAACCTATTGCGCACGCCTTAGATTCTACACCCGCCCGGAATCCTAGGACAGCGGCGGCAACTGCCCGCTGAGATCTTTCACCGGCCGGAATTCGATGGCCTGCGTGCTCAGGTCAGAATAAGGATTCCTGTAGGAGTTCTAGAGTTTACAGGATCTACAAGCATTCTATAGTCATCTAGACTTCGGATGCAGAGTTCAGGCCCTTTGCTGCTGCTTCGATGTTTTTGGGGCTGGACAGCCATGGGGCTCCAGGGTTTTAGGCTTTGGGGTTTTGGGTGCGACTTATACTTTAGGGTTCGAGGTAGGGCTTGTCTTGGGTAGAAAAGTCCCATGACTGCTGCTAGCCCAGTGCCAAATATCATTCCCCAGTATGGCTATCTACGACACCCGTCGCTTCTTCATTGTCCCGCTGCTAGTCTCCGCTATCGTTGATCAGCACCAATCTCACCACCACTACCAGCATCCGCCTCACCATCCCCATCATCGTTCCCGTGTCATCATCCTCACCAAGGTCTCCTCATAGCCGTTATCACCACTCATACGTGTAACAGGGCTACATGCCATAAGCCCTTTGATTAAAACCATTACCATGATCAGGACGGTTGATGATACAAATCCTGCACTACCCATAATCAGGAATATACGATAATTCCCATAGTTTCGGGTCCTTAAGGTAATGCAGGATTTATATCATCAACAGGACCACCATTAAAGCCCTATTTCAGGAGAAGGGCTGGTTTGAAGCAGGGGTACATTATACAACAGCGAATCTAGAAACGCCAACCACCTCCTCACTGAAACGCACCTTCAACCCGACAAGACGAGGGGTTGCAAAAAAACCCAGTCAAGGATTCCTATCCCTATTTGAAATCTTATCGTTTTATTTTATTCCTTATCGTTTTACAAGCCCCGAGCCATGTTTATCTACATGGCTACATCGAATGATTGCCTCAGTCCTTGCCAAAGCCTCTGGGGTCTTGTTAATCAAGGTAATATTAGTAGCAGCAGTAGATTAATTGTAATTATAATAATTGCAATAGCAATAATACTATATTGCCTGGTTCCGCAGTGTCCCGTTGACCAGAATGGTGGAGTTGTTCCTTGTATGCAGTTTTAACAAGGGAGCCCATACAATAAAAGGGCAAAAGGGTGCTACTGGCAAACTGAGACTCTATTAGTTATAAATAGCTTAGCAAGAGTAAGAATAAGAGCAAAAGCAATAGTCATGGAAATGGTAATAGTGATATTGACGGTGATGGTATATAGTAATAGTGATAGTGGTAGTGACTAGTCCTGATAGCAATAGTACTAGCAATAGTAATTGTAATGGACATAGTAATAATAATAGCACCACTAGTTAATCGCAATAGTCATAACCATAGTAATAGTCCTGATAATACCAATACATTCACAATAAAAATTCAACAGTAAGAATAACAGTAGTAATGCTAGTAGTGTTCATATCGATAGTAACAATTCTAATAAGAGTAGTGGTAACAGTAATGCGCACTCGCTTTGCACGCATTCATTCGATCCGGATGCTTCCTATCGTTTAGTACTGACTCTATACAAACATGAACACGTGCTCACAAAGCACAATTTCTGATCCCAAACCTTATCGTTCGGGTTATCGTTTTGGTTATCGTTTAAACCTCACTACCGCGAACCGATTTTAGGGTCAAGATATACACTTGCCACACTTGGAAGTTGGAAGCACAGTTCTCGAATGCCAACGATGTAGATTTGTTGATTAGCTTCTGGCTTTCAGGCGTCTGCTAGTCTGACCTGGGCTCTTGTGGGGTGGCGAGGACTCTTTCGTCTTGTTTCCTATGACCACAAGAACCACAGGCCAAAAAACTCGATATGACTCAGCACCAACATTGCGGGATTCTTGAAGCAGCTTTGCTGCGTTTACTTGGGGTTTGAGAGTTCTTTTGCATTACTTGTACATCCCTGCCATACTGAGATATGCTGACAGAGAAAACAGAAATCTTATCGTTAAAATTTATTCCTTATCGTTTTACAGTGAATCCAACATATAGGGCCACCAGCTCTTAAATCTCTATAACCAGGTTTTTTCTCAAAAACACGCCAAACCCACTCTCCAAAACACAAAGAACCATACCAAACATGAGAAAAATTGCACTTCAACTCATATCCCCCTTTCCCCCTCCCCCGGTCCACCAAAAACCTTACCCCTTCAAAACAAAAACCATAAACCCTAAACCCTAAACCCAAGACCCTAAACCCTTCAAAGAGAAAAAAAAGAGCCCCGAGCGCCTTAAACTTCTGATCTCCAGCCGCAAGGTCCAAGGCCAGAAGACGCCACTTTCCGCCTTCGAAGTCCTCCTGAAACCTTGGGGGTTTGGAGTTTAAGTGTTCAGGGTTTAGGGTTTAGGGTTTCGGGAGTAAGGGTTTAGGGTTTAGGGTAGGGGTTCAGGAAAATCCTCCGGAAACCTGGGGGTTTAGAGTTGAAGTGTTTGGGGTTTAGGGGTTCAGGAAAGTCCTCCTGAAACCTTGGTTCAAGGCTTCAGGAACTGTAAGGATTGAGCTTACAGTTCAGGGCTTGGGGTCAGCGCTTAGATTTGGGTTTTCGGGCTTGAGGATGTACCGTTGAGGAGTGTGTATATAAAGCCTTCTTGGGGATTTGCGATGTAGGTGTTGGTCTTGAGGATTCCCGACGTAGAGCTGTATAGCAGGGCTTCTGACGAATTTTGGGCTTAGGCCTGAGGATTTGAATTTTAGAGGTTTCAGACGGGTGTCTAAGTGTAAAGGGGCTTGAGGATTTACGCTCCTGAGTCGCAACTCATAAATCCCACAGACACGAAACGTCACGAAACCCCTACTCCCTGAACACATAGGCCCTAAACCTATAGCACACTTAAAGGAAGCACTCAACTCAAGAACGTATTGAGCCATGGAAGAAACAAACCCGAAACCCGAAAACCCTAAACACATCGACCCCAGAGGACCTAAACATATAGACTCCTGGAGAGAACTCGTACCGTAACCCTCAAAGCCCTGTTCAATTTTTCTGCACCCCCAATACTACAAAGCCCGTACATTTGCAAGAATAAGATCCCTTACCGTGAAAGGCTCCAAGGACTCACATTTCTAAGGCTTCTTGGCCCAAAGACCATACTATTTAAGGTGTTTGTGCTAGTTGGAGCCTCCCGGGCTGTAATACAACTCTAATCTGTACGCATAGGCCCCATAGTAGTTCTTTTTTGGGACTACCTTATAGAGTTCTAAATATCAACCCCAAAAAGGAACTACTTTGGGGCCTTTGGGTAGCGCCAGGACCCGAGGTTCGGACTTCGTGGGCTGCGTGATGTCGGCTACCTCTGGCGGATGTCCGGGTCTGGGGCTTCGGTGCTCTGAGGTTTAGGCGTTAAGGTTTACCTAGACCCTAAGGAACCTACCTTTTTGGGGCTCCATAATGTGATTTCTTTAAATAAGTCCTTAAACAGGTAGGCTACTTGGGGTTAAGGTAGGGTCTAGGGTAAGGATTTGGGGGTGAGGGTTTAGGCTGGGTGGGTGGACAGATGCTAAACCTGCGAAAGTGCTGCCAGTATCGCTGTGGCCTCTTCTTCCTGCCAAGCACCTTTGGTTAGTAGGGAATGGAGGAGTGGGGTACAATTATAACTACTACCAGTACCGTTCTTCCATTCCATACTCACCAAAGGTAATAAGGCAAGGATTGCCGCTTGAGCTCAGGAGTACACGATGCGAAGCGCCGTTCACGGCAGCAAGCTCTCCAGTTCGAGACTCGTGGTGGTGCCGATCAGGTGGGAATCTGTTTGACAACGAGGTGCCATAGAAGCGCCAGTGGGGGACACACCACTTGCTGCTCAACGTGTGCGCCTACTCAAGGTCAGTTGCATCGTGCCAACTGTGCGAATGGACGACACGCGCAATACCCTGTGGATCGTGCTTTGAGTCTGCGACTGCTCACGAAACTTAAGGTTTAGGGCAGGGTATATAGGGTTTTGGGATCTGGGAGTTTGGAAATCTACGGAAAAGTACGGGCTCTGTTGAATGATTGTCTAAGGAGCCACTGAGGGTTCTCAAAGGTCTGACAAAGGATTTTGCAAGCGTTGGATGAGGGCAAAAACAGAACATACAGGGATTCGAAACGGGCCTGCGAGGGGTTCTATGACTCTCCGAAGGTTTCCATAAGGTTGCATGCGATAGAAGCTTTCCTTGCTAGTCCCTAAACCCTAACCCTACCTCATAGTTAGGGCCTAGACCCCTTAAGGGCCCCAGAAAAAGGTCCCTGAGGCGTGGGGTAAACTGTAAACCCTAGTCCCCAGGTAACGCAAAACATCCAAACCCGAAACTCTAAACCCCTAAACCCTGAACCCCCCTACACCCTAAACCCCTAAACCCTAAACCCCCAAACCCATAAACCCTCAACCCCTAAAACCCTAAACCCTAAGCTCCTAATCCCCAAGCCCCCAAACTCTGAACCCTCTATGTGCTCTTCGGGCGCCTTCTGAATCTGGACCAGGTACTGTCCAGCCCTCAGTCGCCGGGTAAGGGTTTAATGTTGGGGGGTTTAGGGTTTAGGGTTTTAGGGTTTAGCGGTTTAGGGTTTGGGGCCTAGACTTTTCGATTTGGGGTTTAGCTTCGGGGGAGTGCCGGTATACAGTGTAGGTTTGGGCAGATGTCTGCCTAAAACCATGTTGTGCTGTCTGAAGCATCTGGGGACAGTCGGTGACGGAAATTGTATGTACTGCTCCACTCAAACAGGACGCACCATTGAAAACAGCTATCGTGGGAAAAGCATCAACACAGGGGCATTTCGGTATTGCGACCCGATGAATGATCCTGATCCCATTGACCTCGAAAGGAATCTCCTAAATTTAAAGAAAAATCCAGACTAGGGCATGACAAGAAGATCAGGCTGCACCCATGGCCACCAAGGCAAACACAACAGCCTCAGCGACGAAGGGTGTAGGGTTTGGGGCGGAGGCAACAAGCAACGTAACCTCACATGCAGGAAGAAAGCCACAGATCGGCGCCTAAGGCGGTCGCAGCGACTTACTTTTAAGAGGTAACCCAAATGGGCGGCCCGGCTATTGCTATGTCAATAGCACGGTAGTCGGATAGCTCTTGCAAAGCCCAGCCAGCATTCGTTTTGGCTTCCCCGTTAGGGCACACAATTCAGCCAAAAAGCGGACGAGTTGCCTCAAGGCTTCTGCCCTAAACCAAGCAGTTCCACTTCCGGCGGTTGCCTTGTAGTGGCTCCACAGTGCCGAGACCAAGACTGTCGAGCTTGAGGGAGAGCGTACTCTGGTGAACTCTCTGAGTCTCCCTGAACCAATCGTTAATCTCATGGTGGAATGCCTCGTTTGCAGCAAGGCTCAGGGGAAAACAAGCTTTCTCAGGCGGGCGATTTGGAGGTCCTTTTCCTGACGCAAGTCTTGTAGCATGTCCAACGCCTGCTGCACGATGGCATGGCGGTCGGCTTAAGAAAAGGCACGCTTGCAACCAAATCTTCATAAGTTTGCGACGTCTGCATTCTCGGCATCGCTGGAAAGGTTCCCAAGGGAAGAAAGCGCAAGCGATGCTGGTATATGCTGGTCCATCATGCGCCTCATGCGCAGACTGTGAAGAAGTACTATTCCGTTCACAGGCCGGCTGCGGCTGAAGAAGCTCATAAATCTTTGCACGAGACACCCCCACCAGGTCTGCAAGACCCTAAACCCTAAACTCTTTCGGTTCCTATCCCAACTCCCCTACCCTACACCCTGAAGTCTTTCAGTCCCTATCCCAACTCCGCGAAACCACAACCTCTTTCAGTCCCTATCCCAACTCCCGTATGAGTCCTAAACTTGCCCCCCAAACAGGGGTCCAAATTTTGCGTTGCTTTGTAAGGTTTAAAGACCATACACAAATCATCAACACCACTGTCTGTGCAGTGGAGTGGCGGCACCTCGCCTGCGTTGATGCGGGTGATCTCCTGAAAGGTTGGCTTGGGGCTGCCTTCAGGATTTCCCCTACTTGGAGGTTCATCTGTAATGAAAAGTGGGGTTATAAGTAAGGTAATTAATTATAGTTATAGCCCTTCAATTAGGGGACTTATAACCCCACTTATACCTGCCCATGAACCTCCAAGTAAGGGTCCATGTACCCAGATACAGTAGTAATTCTATACTTTAATTAAGCCGAATGGAACTACTTAAAGGCCAAATTATATACTTTTCGGGTACATGGACCCTTAGGGTTCGGGAGTTGTAGAACTTTACGGGTTAAGTCCCGAGGGGTTCAGGGTGTCTCGAGTAAGCGCAGCTACCGTAGTTTTGGACGGCGGGCTTTGGGAAGGAACCTTGGGGCTGGCATGAGCTTCTGAGAGCTAACATGGGCCTTAAAGGGTTCTGTAAGGGATGTATAGTAGGGTAACCCAGTAGGGTCCTATAGTATAGGGGCCTCAATAATTAGAATAGAGTCTTGCGGTAAGAAAACCCCCCCGCAATCGTATAGGTAATTATTAAGGCCCGTATATTGCTCCCTATTTTGTTGGTTTAGTTTAGAAGGGGCCCCCCACCCTGTAAGAGTGATTGTAAGGATTATATTAGGGCCCCATTATATTCCTATTATACCACTATTACAGGGTGGGGGCCCCTTCTGAGGTTTAGTGCTTTCATCCTCCAGAGTCGGCTCTCCGGCTTCCTTGGGGTGCGCATATGAATACATCACTCTGTCAATCAAGACACAAACCCTAAGCCTCCAAATAGCCCAAAGTAGGTAGTATTTATAGACTTCAGACCCCAAAGTAGGTAGAATTTGTATACTTGGAGTCTTAGGGAAAGGAATCCTGCTTCAAAACTCCCACATTCCACGCCCAACAAAACAACAGACACGCACAGACACACACACACACACACACACAGAGACAGAAAGGCAGGGGTGCAAACCTCGAACCCTAAGCCAAAACCCAGAGCGAAAGCCATCTTTCCTAAGAGCCTATGTCCCATCAAACCCTTAGCCCTGAATAGGCCCTGAATCGTCAACGATGGGAAGCGAGAATCCCCGACCCGGCCTCTGGAGACCAAACAAAAAGCGAAGAAGGCAAACTCCTGAAATCTTTACCCTGGAGACCCGAAACCCAAAAGCCTGAACTGCAAACTCTAAGCCTAGGAGCAAGAAGACTACCGGGATCATAGTATTGTACCCTAACCCTAAACATCCCTAAACCCTAAACCCCCTAAACCTGGAGTAGAGGTCGCGTGCTTCAAGAGTACGTGCTGACGGCCGATCCTACGATCGGGGGATGTAGGGCTTTGGGATTAGATCGGGTACGGTTTAGGGTCTTATGGGTTTAGGGTTTTACGGGTTTAGCTTGGGTTTAGGATTCTGTACTGATAGGTTTGAGTTTGGGGGTTAGGGCTTCAGGTTTGGAGTTTAGGGCTTGCTATCACGGGATGTTGGGTCTCTTGGCGGAGGGCATCAGCAGGCACGTAGTTGGGCGCGCCCCAGTAGCTGTCCATAGCGTCGTCGAGCGTGTGGCGGAAGTCCTTGGCCAAACCAAAGTCTGCGAGGCATACGATGCCACATCGAGCGTCTTTCAGCATCAGCAATTGGAGGTTCATCTGCAATTAAAGGTGGGGTTATAAGTAAGGCAATTATACTATATACTTATAACCCTTGTATTAGGGGACTTATAACCCTACTTCTACCTACCTGTGAACCTCCAAGTAAGACGTTCTCACTCTTCATATCCTGGCCACCGGTATCGGTATCGGGCGTCCACACCTAAAGCCTAAAACCCCAAAACCCCTATTCCAAAACTAAACCCTTTCAAAACAACCCTAAAGCCTACATCCCAAAATCCCAGCCCCCTAAACACCCTATTCACCACAAACTTACTATAAACGCTACTCCTCCCCCCCCAACCCCCGACTTCCTTGGGAAGTTGGCTGCTGTGTTTCAGCTTCCGAAGATCTGAATCCTTGACCGCGGCAAAGCGGCTTGGGTTTTAGGGCTAGCGGTCAGGGCTTCGGGCTGAGTTTAAGGTTTAGGGCTGGGTCTTAGGATTTACAGTTTAAATTTAGGGAGAGGCGGGAGAGGGTTGGTCCAGGATCAAGTTGTCAGAAGTGGGAGGAGCAAGCCAAATACTCTGCAAAATTGGGAGGTGCTTTTCTGATTGCAGGTGCATGACGAAGATCCAAACCAAGTGTCAACTTGGATTGGATGCTTAGTAACCGAAGCCCTAAAGCCCTAGACTGCACAACCGCCCCAGAGCTCTCTGAGTATTCCTATAAGCCCGTTGACAACATCAGAAAAAAACATAGAACCATTTAGGATGTATATGGATCTATGTTTGGAAGGGAAAACAATCATCTCTATGAGGTTGTTTGACTGTTTTCTAGCCCCAAATGCTGACATCAGACATCTTAGAGGCTTCAAGCCAGTGACTCGGAGGCTAAACCGTAAGTTGCGTAGCAGCCTTTAGCAATAAGCCCCTCCAGCTCCGAAACCTGAGCCTAAACTACAAACATGATCGCACAACCCAAGAAAATAATGATGGTGGCACAGGTTCAAAGGACCGATGTAAGATCGTCTGATGAGTTCCCTGGCCCACGATAAGAAGCTGAGCCGTTTTATTAGCTTGCAGATACCATGTCCATTTTCTAACCATTGGGGCACGTGTAGTCGTCACAGAACGAGGGCGCACCCAAACTTTTGCAGAAGCATCAATCAGAACGTGTAAGGATACGCTTTACTAGAGGGTCGAAGCCGATGAGAAAAACAAACATAAGATTCATGGCCAGATTACATATTGTAGACCCGAAACCCCGAATGCTTGGTCTTGGCCTGCAAGGCCAGCAGTGCTTTAATCTTATTCGGAAGTAGTGGTGTCATAAAATGATCCAGGCACAGTCTTGGTGCACCGAGCTTTTTCTTTTCGGGGTCTCGCACCATCAAGATCAAGTTCGGGATGCGAGCGTAAGCACGGGCGAGAGACGACGTGGGAGCCCTTCTGGGTTGACATACGCCGTCGGCTCATGTATGGTTTAGGGTTATCTTTTAGGGTTTAGGGTTTTAGGGTTTTAGGGTTTAGGGGTTTAGGGTTTAGGCTTCGGGGTTAAACGACAAGCAGCATGTTGAGGGGCCTTTGGACATCGATCGCGAACGATCCGCTGCATCTTGTACGTCCAAGAAACCGCAGAGAGTCACCATAAGTTGTAGGGAACCATAAGCATTGCGTCCAAGAGAATCCATGATGCTCCGCCAATGGGAGCCCCAACGACTCGAAGAAGTTGCAAGGCCATCTTCTTCCACTGCCTGGGTTCAATCCAAAGCAGACAAAGAAAACTAGTCGCTCACGGGGCCCAGCACACGCGTCGTTCTCTTGCCACCTGTTTGCTGCCATTTCTCCCGTCTAGAAGTTGATGCTGCCAATTTGACTCCGTTTTTTTTGTTTTGTGCAGGCTTCGGCATGTGGTCATAAGGGAAGTAGGGCTTAAAGGGGAGGTTAGGAGCTGTATGAAGGGATGTAAGGGAGGTTAGTGGGCTTTCAGACTCGGTGCTCAGCTGTGGTCACGATCTGCCTTTGTTACAGCCGGCAGCCTTCAGCCGCACTTAGAGGCTGCTCAAAACTGAGGGTTCATACTGTTGATGATATAAAACCTGCACTACCCTTAGTAAGGAATATACCATAAATCCCATAGTCTAGGGTCCTTAAGGTATTGCAGGATTTAGATCATCAGCCGTATTATCAGGAATCCACAGGTAAACCCCTGATTGACAAGACTACCAACTTGTCTTGCAGGCCCCGCGTTTCAAGAGGCCTTGGGAGCCATGTCAAGAGTTTGGTCCCCTAATGCGGCATATCCTTCTAGGATACCCAGTAACCTAAGAATAAAAAGGCCTCTCTTTTTGGTATTGGGTAACTATTTATAAGGAACCTAGGACTACAAAGATAGTTTTAAGGCCCCGATTAAGCTACCACTTGCCACATCTCCGAAGCTTCCAAGCAGTGTCCGAAATCCTGCGGCGGCTACGAGCAAGCAGTACTGGGGGATTCGACAAGTGGGTTATACGTGGGCTTGAAATGGAAGAAGCTATGTTGGGGATTGGTGTGTGCCATGAGACTTTCGTAAGCCCTGGCAGGCAATGAACAAATAGCTAGGCTCGCAGAAGTACCAGAAGTAGTGCAAGCGCGGGACTTTCACAAGGCCCTTGAACTGTTGGGACGGAGTGCACTGAGACTTGCAAGTGCTCGGTCGTCTTGACATTGTTCGTTTCACGTAATGGTCGTCGTGTCGGTGCGATTGGTCATGGGACGTGGGCATCATGGCTTTATGGCTGTCATGGTCGTCGTGGCGCCCTTTCACTCTTGAATATCTGTTTATGTATTTGTTGTGTATACTTTGGTTGTTTTATTGTATTTACAGAGAGAGAGAGAGAGAGAGAGAGAGAGAGAGAGAGAGAGAGAGAGAGAGAGAGACAGAGAGAGAGAGAGAGAGCGAGAGAAAGAGCAAGAGAGAGAGAGAGAGAGAAACATGTGCATAATTGTGCATACGTATATGTATGGATAACTACTACATTTCTTGTAAATTCTGTTCATGTGTGACAAGATACATGAACTTGCCCTTGGCATAGTCACCGTCGTTGCTGGCTGCCAGGGTTCCCAGACCATCCGCAATGCCATTAGCCGTGTTACGAAATGTGAACATCACGGTGCCGGTAGAATAGATAAGCCACCACGGCCACCAGGAGAATATGCAAAAAGACATGAACACACTGAGAAACGTTCCAGCTGCCATGAAAGATGCGTGTCCGTGAACATCGGATGCCAAACATCCTGCAACGACGGCATTGAGGCAGAATACGCCAAGCGAGATCAAACCGTAAATCTATCCAGTTGCGACGGCCGTGATGTCGTACTGGCTCTGAGAAATCAATTTCGTTCCACCCTCAATCGCTGTGATGGTAAACGACCTTTCGAAGCTGTATGCGATTTGAATACGGTTGATGATATAGATCCTGAATTACCCATAATAAGGAATATACCATAAATCCCATAGTCTAGGGTCCTTAAGGTAATGCAGGATTTAGATCATCAACCGTATGACTGGATATACCGGTCCACGCCACCTTGGCACTCAGTATGCTTTTCTGCATGCTCGGCGGTTGGGCACACCACACTGCCCCGAGATATTGTTTCCAAAACCGATGAGCCCACCATCTGCCCGCACTGCGCTCGTATGACCACCGCCAGCAGAGACGGCCAAAACTAGCCCCACGTCTGCTGGCACATCACACTGCCCACGTTCAGCTCCGAAACAGATGAGCCGACCATCTGTCCGCACTGCACAAGTATGACCACCGCCAGCTGAGACTGCCAAAACTGGTCCCACATCTGCTGGCACACCACACTGTCCATATTCATTGTCTCCGAAACAGATGAGCCGACCACCTGCCTGCACCGCACAGGTATGACCGCCGCCAGCTGAGACTGCCAAAACTGGTCCCACATCTGCCGGCACGTCACACTGCCCACATTCATTGTCTCCAAAACAGATGAGCCGACCACCTGTCTGCACCGCACAGGTATGATCGAGGCCAGCTGAGACTGCCAAAACTGGTCCCATGTCTGCTGGCACATCACACTGCCCATATTCATTGTCTCCGAAACAGATGAGCCGACCACCTGCCGCACTGCGCAGGTATGACCACCGCCAGCTGAGACTGCCAAAACTGGTCCCACATCTGCCGGCACGTCACACTGCCCATATTCATTGTCTCCAAAGCAGATGAGCCGACCATCTGCCTGCACCGCACAGGTATGACTACGGCCAGCGGAGACTGCCAAAACTGATCCCACATCTGCCGGCACATCACATTGCCCATACTTATTGCTTCCAAAGCAGATGAGCCGACCTTCTGCCCCCACTGCACAAGTATGACAACTGCCAGCTGAGACTGCCAAAACTTGTCCCAACTCTGCTAACACATCACACAGCCTGCGCCGCTCGAGTGCACTGCAGGCTGTCAAACCGTCTAACCTCACGACGGACTTCCAAGAGTATGGCGAGAATGTGGGAGTCCGGGTCCACCCGTGCATGTTGCCGGACAAGCATCTATCACATTGCAGCTGTGGCAACGCGCAGCACGCTTGACCCAGAACGGGAATGCGCCTGTAGCCAGCGAGGGCTGGAAGAAAATCCTGCATTGCCGTGCTGGATGTCCAGGAGACTATGGCAAGTGCCAGGCCAGCTTTATAACGATTGAGACAAAGAAGACGGCGCGCTTTACGCGGAAATATGACCATCTGGATACTTGTCCACTTGCTATGAGCAAAGACAAGAAACCATAGGACGTTGCATGTTGTCGGGATAGGCGTTTCGGGTTGGGTGTTATGGGTTTTCTATCGGGTGGGGCATGCTATGGGGTTGAGTATGCTCTTTTCTATGGGGTCATGCATGGTTCCATAGTACAGTATGGGTTTTCATCATTTGGATATAGTGTTGGGGTCTTTTGGTGGAGTTGAGGTTGAGGTATAGGCTGTTATGGTTTGAGGGCTAGGGGGTGGTGCATGGTTAGCAAATGGAAACGGTATCTGCTAATTTAATTAGGGGTTTAGATTTTAGGGGTTGAGCAGAGACGGCATATCTGAACAAAGGCAAAGTTGAAAGAGTCATCTACTCAGCTACCAAACTCCAGAACCCCTAAACCTTGAACCTCCTTGTATCTGCTAGGGGGGGTCCGGAATCTCTTAAGGAGAGCCCTACCAGTAGGGTTCTCTCTTGAGGTCTCAGAAGTCTTCGTTGTGAGAGTCCCAAGATTATCAGGACACCTCGGATAAGATACAAGCAGAGTATCTTTTGGTATACTATATTATATATAGCATATTATAGCTAGTATAATATAGGGGCCTCAATAAGTCGAATAGGGTTTTGGGGGCCTTTATTCGAAAATGAAAAAAAAGGCATTTTTCGAAATCGTGTAGGCAACTATTAAGGCCCCCATTTTGCTGTAAGGCCTCAAAGCGAAATTGAACTTTGGAAGGCCCTGCCTTGATATAGTCTTGAATGTCCTTGCGGGACGTGGCATAGCCCTGCGAGAAGGGCCATCCAGCTGCGAAGTGAGGGTTTAAGCTTAGGCCTTGGGGTTAAGGGTTTACCCCTGACCCCTAACCACTTAAACCCTAAACCCTGAACCCAAAACCCTTTAACCCTAAACCCATAACCCTTAAACCCTAAACCCTTCAACCCAAAACCCCAAAACCGCTAAACCCTAAACCCTAAACCCATAACCCTAAACCCTTAAACCCTTAAACCCTAAACCCTAAACCCTAAACCCTAAACCCAGAACCCCTAAACCCTTAAACCCTAAACTCTTAAACCCAAAACCCCAAAACCGTGAAACCCTAAACACTAAACCCATAACCCTTAAACCCTTAAACCCTAAACCCTAAACCCATAAACCCTAAGCCCTTAAACCCTAAACCCAGAACCCATAAACCTTAAACCCATAACCCTTTAAACCCTTAAACCCTTAAACCCATAACCCTTAAACCCTAAACCCTAAACCCATAAACCCTAAACCCATAAACCCTAAACCCTTAAACCCTAAACCCAGAACCCATAAACCCTAAACCCTTAAACCCTAAAGCCATAACCCTCAAACCCTTAAACCCTTAAACCCAAAACCCTTAAACCCTAAACCCTTAAACCCTAAACCCTTAAACCCTGGGACTACGTTCTGACGAAACTCCCCCGGATGGAAAGTGTCCATGCTTAGGGCTTAGACTTCGGGCTGATACCGTTGATGATGTAAGTCCCTAGGGTTCCTTTCAATGGGATCAATAGGGATACCTTTAAGGGCTTCCTTTAAGGGATCTATAGGGTTTAGACTTTATGGCTGATGATATAAATCCTGCATTACCTGAAGGACCCTAAACTATGGGATTTATGGTATATTCCTTATTATGGGTCATGCAGGATTTACATCATCAACCCTAGTTTGGCGTTTAGGGTTAAGGCCGCAGGGTCTAGGGCCTAGGTGTTCTCTTCTTGCAACTTTTGCTAGCTCGTGCTATCTTGTTGTCTACTGCCACTGAGGTTTGCCATTCAGGTGTTCAGGATTGAAGTGCAAGGTTCATCACTGCTTTAGGTGCAATAATAAGGGTCCATAGTTTCTAGGAAGTCCACATATATATATATATATATGCTAGAAGTCTATGAAGCTGGGAGGGTGGGCAGGCAGAGAACAAGCGGCCCAAATTCCCCCTCATTGCGGAATTCGTGAAGGTTCGGGGTTTAGGTGTAGGAGCGCAAGACGACCGCCCGTCAAATTTGGCGAACAAGTCGCGAAGTAAGCTGTAGGACATGTAGTATTGGGTCTCTGCGCAAAACTCCACCCGACCATACCCTAAAACACTTAAGCCTCAAACCTCACCCCTGAACTCGAAAATCCAAGAGCTTGAACCCTGCGGACCCTGAACCTTAGACCACATACCATGGGCTTCTACACTTTTTACAAGGCTCAGACACGGCAACCTCCTGCGGTTGTAGCTAATCAGTCCCCAAACCGATCCGTTGGATCTAGGGCCTAGTTTAGGATTTAGACTAAAGGAACCGTCGTGTTGGGGAGAATTGGGGCCTTCATAATTAGAACAGGGTTTTTGAGGGCTTCTTGTTATAATTGTAGAAAAATACAACGCCAAACCCTACACCCTAAACCCCATAAGCGCTAACAAATTATTAAGGTCCCTAAATGGAGCCCCTTTGACCTGCTCAGTGATCTCGGCTTTCGAGGCTTCGGTGAGCTCGACGCCCCAGGCGGCACTGACCAGGCATGCGAGGTTTGGGCTTAAGGTGTAGGGCTTCGGGTTTGAAGCGTGGGGCTTGGGGTTTTCGGGCTTACGGCTTAAAGGTTGGGCTTTAGGGTTGAGGGAATCCATGTAGGGTCGCAGATATATGGGGTGGGGAGCATATCAGAGTCACGAATCCAGCTCTCGGTGGCAGAAGCCAGAACAGTCGTGCCAATGGGGTGCTTCTCAAAATTAGGGTCCCTTTTTGGGTCCCTATTTGTGTACTCCCAAGAAGAGCCGTCACAGCTAGCCACCCTCCTACTCCAGGCCATTTGGTCGCGCACGGTGCTAGGCCTACTAGCCGACCTAGCACTTACTATTTAGGGAACCCAAAAAGGACACTCATTTTGACAACCACCCAATGAGCTAGCAGAAGTAGCGACTGCGATGTCGGTTTTACAGTTTAGAGGTACTGCATCCGCTCGCTTTTTACTTCTGTCTCAGTGTGTCTGTGTGCGTGCGCGTACTAAAAAAAACATCTTCTTCAGGACGCAGCGAACGAGTCGTCGCCTAGCTAGCTAAGGCAAAACCGGTTTCGGTTTCGGCACCTCAATGGGTGCGCACCTTTTGGTGCCCCCTCTCTAAGACACGCAGCCACGAATGACAGTACGTGCCTATGTACAGCCTCGTTGCTCACTGCCAAATGGCCTCGAACTGTAACGATAAGCGGAGCTGGCCTCAGTCAGTACGCACTGCCCATATCATATAGGCTTTGCGACTGAGCTCCACGGAGTCCGAAAGAGAGACGGATTCGGCAGCATGATTGTCATCGTGCAGCCAGACTCGCACCGGATTTTGACCCCATCGCGTCAGGCATCGATAGTGTCCCCGCTGCAAGGAGGGTCCATAGTGAAGAGCCATGGCACACACCTGATAGGGCCGCCAATGCGTTTCAAGATCATGCGATGTGGCAAACTGCGGGATGCGAAGAACTTCGGTCCAGTCCGGGAGGGCCTGAACGTCCTTGCTGAGAATGCCCCTTGCATCACGCCTGTGACGTGACAGATGGAGGCAGAGAAGCTGTGGCAGGGCGCCCACAAAGGCAGTGCGGTAGTGCTGTGCAAACCACGCCTGAACGCAATGCTGAAGTCCCCTCGCCTCTGAGGGCAGATCGATGGTGACAGGAAGAAGTGCACTGGAGGAGGCACAGATAACAGAGCCTGTGTCTTCCAGTCGCCTAGTCTGCCACAATCCGTTGAAGGCTTCCAGCCTGAGGCGTGGCATCAAGTGAAGCAGAAACTCATGCATATCGTGCTGTTGATTGGGCCTGTCCCAGCTTCCCAGCAGCATGGTCCAACACATGTTGCGCATCAGGCGAAGGTCAGGCCTCGCAACCAGGCACTGATACATACTACGCAACGGTCCAGCTCTGGCAGGATCAATGCTACCTTGTACCCACAGTATGGCTGTCAGCGCAGTGTTCATGTAGCAGGCGGTACCGTCAGCATTATTCAGGGCAGCGCGAAGCAAAGGCAAGAAGTGAGATGGAAGGACAGCATGCTCGGAGGGCGATTCGGAGTGGATGGAGGAGTCGCCGGCTGAAGTCAGGTCACATGAAGCTCTGAGAAACCGGCGAATGCCGGAAGACTCGGCGACCAGCTGGGCCGAAGAGCTCACCAACCCCCGATCGCCTGTTGGATCTGGTTCGCGAGACCAGACAGGCCCGGACGGTCTTTTCGTAGACGCGCTCCAAGAGGATGAAGACAGCTCTGGTTGAGCAGCATCTGAAAGATTTCCCACATACGGTCCCCCTGCGGCCGAAACCCCAATTCCAACTGAAAGTGTATCCATTCGGATTGAGGTTCCTGCGGAAGTTCGCGGAGCGACGCGAATTTCTTCACAGAGTCTGGATTCACCAACGTTCGGAGCTCTCGAAGGAGTTCGAGAAGGGTCTCGGTGGGGAGTGGACTCGGAGTGGTCTGGAGTTCGAGCTGCCCCTTTTGCGTGTTCCACTGCATGTAGGTCCATCCTTCCTCCTCCTTGTACCACTGCATGTCGATGGCCGTTTGTTTCTCCTTGCTGATCGTAAGCTTGATGCGGGTCTCCATTTCCTGCAGGGTAGCACGCAGAAGAAGGGTGCGTAGCGGGCTGTTGATCTTCCCCGGTTCGTCTCGTCGAAGGCGACTCCATTCCTTGGCGATCTCGCACAAGTTGGGTAGAAAGGACTCTTTCCCGCTGCGAAGGTACAGATGCAGCTTGCAGTCCTGTTGAATGCTCTGCAACTGCTGCTCGTGTCGGAGTATGAGGCGGGCCAGCTGACCGGTCAGGTCTGAGGAGGAAGTCCAGGAGTGGCCGCTGGACCAAGACTGGTCCTGATTCCATGGGTCCGACCACGACTGGGGCGCAGGAGGTCGGGATTTGCCCCCTTTGCCCTTGCCTTTGCCCTTGGGCGACTTTCCTTTCCCCTTGCCCTTGGGCTCCGTGCTCGCATGCCATGTCGGAGCTGAGGCCTGTGAGCCGGAACATACATACATACATACATACATACATCTTACATACACACATACATACACGTGTCATATGCGTATATAATACATACATACATACATACATACATACATACATACATATACATAAGCAGACTGCATTACTCGAGATTTAAGGGCAGCATCCTAAGCGCTCTAGATTGATTGTCTGGTACGGATAGCCTCGATTCATGAACCGATTTAAGGCTTTAGGTCCTGGGGTTCAGGGTTTGTCAGTTTGAAGCCATAGCAAACCAGCCCTCAAACTCTTTTCAAACTCTCATGCAACCAAACACCACCGAAACCGGCAAGCACAACTTATGACACTAGACGGTCTTGAATCTTGAGGCCAGAGTTTTCATGAATAAAGCCAAAGCCAAACACATCACAAAGCTTTTGGCCAAAGAACCTATCACCAAAGAGCTGACAAACGCCAAAAGAGCCTCAGAAAGCCAAAGTCAGCCATTGACGGATGGCTGGACTTCTCTGGTGGGTTCGGGCTTTGGTGTCGCTTTGTTGCGGCTTGGGATCAGGGCTGCTGGGGCTCGGGCTGTCTGAGCATCAGCAGCTGAAACCCTTAACCCTAAGATTGGCTTTGAGTATTGCGGGGGCTCGGCGGCTTGAAGTAAGTAGTATGGTGAGTGGAGACATGTGGGGATTAAGGGTTTAGGGCTTTCGGGTTGAGGGTTGGGACTTGTGGGTGTGCGAGGCACTACAATGGAGACTATAGGACTATACAGACGGCAAAGGCCATGAGCTTCTTGCTGCTTGCTTTTCTTGAGATCGGCTTGCAGCGAGGGCCGGGCGGGCAGCCAGGATCTTCATCGCAGGTACCCAGATATTAGGGTTAGGGTCTAGGGAGCTGTATCCCCTTAAGCGTTTAGGGAGCTGTATCCCCTTAAGGGCTTAGGGAGCTGTATCCCCTTAAGCAGTGGTCTTAGTAGTTAGAATTGAGTTTCGGAGTGTGTATTGGGTACACATGTTGCAGTTATGGAGGACTGTAACGATAAGGATTACTATTGTTCCGATGCCTGCACTACTTATAGATACTGCTTACATCAGACGAGTTTCTCATCATTTTCACATATTATGACCCTTCCTACTTGTGGAGTTTCCTGGCTCGAAACAGGTCAGCGTTTCAGTGGTGGCAGTACGATATAACGCCAGAAGGATTAACGGTCACCTGCTCAGCGACCGAGATTATGATTCCCCAAATACTCATCACTTCAGGGGTATCAGTGTCTCACTCTTGCGACTGCAATGAAGCCAAGATTGCAAATCTTAGGTTGTTGCAAGTGTTGCCACAACCTGCAAATCGATCCTACAGCCGAACTGGTACAGCTTGGTTTCATCAGCACAGGCCGCGTGTGCCACTTTTTTGGTTGCGAGGGGTTTGGAGCATTTGCGACTGTAAAGACCGGCCAGGCGCATAAAGGACCCCTATGTCAGGTAGCCCTGCTATAGCGCGCAAACAAAGATGTCGATGACTGCGGCTTTTCTTATACTTCGTGCCATGCTATATTGCTGCCTCGCGTACTCTTCACGGCCCATTGTAAGGCCCTTTAAGGGTGCCAGCAAGGTTCTCTAGTTCTCTAGGGGCAGTACCACGCAGTGCCTAAAAAATCCTTGACTTGCATGTTGCTCTTCCGGCGAAATATGACTCTCGGAGAAGTGGACCCTGACGGGCTGTCAATGCAGGGAATGGGGGATTGGATTATGGGGACTACTGTTGGGGATTATATAAGGACTACTATATAGGGATCCATTCCCCTACCACGCACCAGGGAGAATGGAGCTGTGGCTGTTGCTACCCTAGTCTTGGTCCTCGGAAGCCGATGGTGCTTCAACCTGAGATATACCTGCCTTAGAACCACAATAAACTCAATATTTTGAATATTGTCTTGGCTTTTGTTTGTATCCAAAGTTACAAAATGATTCATAAGGAGACTTTAGTAACGCCTCGAAGCACAATGTCAAATTTAGGGCCCCGGGGCTGGCGGCCGCCCTTAGAACCTCGACACTCAGGATTCAGACTGCAAGTCCTCGTATGCCCACACAGGCACACCTTGGACCGTGTCGTCTGTGACACCCTGGGCAGTGAAAAGACTTGGGCTGCTAGCGTCTCGGCGTTCTTACAGAATGTTAGGGCTTAGGGGTGTAGGGGTTTACGCAGAATGTCGGACGGACACTTCGGGCGATCACTCGGACGAAGCAAACGCACTTCCTCTGTGCGAGGCATACAAAGAAAGTGTGCGCGCACCCTCCACCTTGCGCTATGGGTTTAGAGGTTTAAGGGTTTAGTTTAGGGTTTCGTTTCGGGTTTAGGTTGATCAACATCATCCTCGCAATCGCCGCCGTCATCCATGCGGGCCATCCTCTACCAGTCATCAATGTCCCAGTCCCAGTCTTACGAATGACACGAACTAACTGACACATGTCCGTGTCTTCGCTTCTTTTGCGACGGTACTACATGAAACTTCTACACTCTACACATCATACTATCTAGCTGTCCCCACAGTCATCGCTCCCAAGCCCAAACTCTAGCACGGGACAGACCGACATATGAATCGAAGAGGTACCTCCTCTTCGTGTCCACAACAAGCGCCGCACAAACAATCCCTGAAGGGAATATCAGAGCTTTAAGCCGCATTATGCATTAGGCGCTTGTCAACTCCGGATCCGGGCTTTGCGGCGCAGGTTTCGGGTCTAGGGCTCAATGCCGACAGATTTGGTAGTTCAGGAAAATGCAGAACCCGAAACACTATATAACATGGCGTAAATGCCTTCATCCACCCTAAACCCTAAACCCTAAACCATTAAGCCCCTAAAGCCCTAAACCGTAAAACACTATGTCACAAAAAGGGGTGGGACCTCCGAGGTTGGGTGTTTACCCACAGGCCCCAAAGTAGTTCCTTTTTGGGATTACCTTATAGGATTCTATATCCGAACCCCAAAAAAAGAACTGCTTTGGGGCCTCAGGGTAAGCCCCACTGAAGACCTGATTCAGCACACTCGGCTCAAGGACCCGGCCTTCTGCCGCATGGCCATTTTTGACCTAGGGTGTCGGTTTGGGGTTTGGTTTAGGGTTTAGGGGGGGCGTCGGTTGTTAAGGGTTGGGAGTGAACGGTGTAGGCTATTTGTTCTATGCCCCTGAGGTTTGAGAAGTTTAGGGTTCTGGGTTCAGGTTCAGGCCTTCTTTGAACCGGGGGGATGGGGAATGGGGAAGTTTACAATTTAGGGCTTGGAGGTCCGAACATGTCCGAACACTTGGGGGGTGGGGGGCTCCGAATTGCTTGAGGAATCTTGTGCTTGCATTTTTTTAGAGGTTTGGAATTTGCGAGACTGTCTCGGCTTTGTGTTAGGGCCGTGGGGGTCCTCAGACCAACCTACCGTTGCAGTTTACGTCACTTTTGCAAATCGGGGCCCCTGGCTGCCACACTGCGAATAACGGTCGCGCTCGTGCCCGGCGTAGAAGGGATTCAGACTTTCAGATCCCTTCCCCTTGAAGGGAAGCGGTGGATCAACAGGGACATATTCTGCCGTGCTTAAATGGGCGTTAGGGTTTGGGGTTTTATTATAGAGTCTGAAGTTTAGGGCTCGCGGAGTTCATTTTAGGGTTTGAGGCCGTGGATTGTTTGCAGCGTTTCTTGCGGTCTTACTGTACCCTAAACCCTAAACCCTAAACCCTAAATACACAGGGACACACTTTCAGGATACTGCCAGCGCAGAAAAGCCAGCAGGTTCCCCGTGCTCCATGTGCAAATTGGGCTTTGAAGTAACCAGGGAGAATACGTATAGACTTGTATGACATAATGGTTCCCTTTAAGTAGCAGGTCCCCCAAAAAAGTAGTAAAGCATGGTACTCCAAACCCTAAACCCTAAACCCTGAACCCTAAATCCTGAACCCTAAACCCTATAACCCTAAACCCCGAACCCCAAAGCCCAGAACCAGATCCGGCAAGGCGCTTTTGAAGGAAGATGCGCTCTTCTTCCACCAACTTCATGTTTTCCTGGCGGGGGCAGTTGTAAAGGGTTCCTTTAAGGGTCCCTTTAAAGGGATCTATAGGGATTCTATAGGGGTATAGGGTTTATTCAGGGTTTACTTGGAGGTTCATGGGTAGCTATAATAAGTGGGGTTATAAGTCCCCGAATAAGGGTTAAAGTATAGTTACCTTACTTATAACCCCACTCTTGAGGGCAAGCCTGAAGCACCTTAATGAAGCCAACATCTGAACTCTTCACCCAAAACCTGAAGCCCAATTCCAGAAACCAAAATCTGCACCTGAAATCCTTAACCGAAAAAATCCAAGGCCTAACCGTTCTCAAAGCCACCAATGCCTCCACCAGACCACCCAGACCTTCCAAGATCCCCGAATTAAGGAATATACCTTAGTTCATATTTGGGATCCTATTATAATTTAAGGTATATTCCTTAATTAAGGGATTTTGGAAGGTCTGACCAACTCCTGAATCGAAGCTGCAGTTTGAAGGGCCTTCATAAGTCAGCCAACAATAACGTAAAAGCCAGAAAGTTGGAATGTGATTCTCCTAAGCCTTCCATGGTAAGTTATAGGGTATCCTACCATGAAACCATATTCCAACTTTCTGGAGTTCCCTATAATACAAGAATACGTAGACCGAGACCCGATTTAAAATCAGAACAATGATCATAATCATCATAATAATAACAGCCCGAGACTCTAAACTCCAAACCCCAAAGCAAAAACAAACAAACACTTAAAACAACCCTCAACCCCCAAACGGAGCCAGGCTCACAGAGGGCCAATATTTTCATGAAGCCAGCCCTACAGCCCAAAGTCCCTTGTAACATCCCTAAACCCTAGTCGCCAAAAAACTCAACAAGCCCTAAACCCTAAACCTCCAACCCGTAGCCCTAAACCCTAAGCCCTAAACCTTAAACCCTCAGCCGTAAGCCGAGCGAAGGAACCCGGGCTCACAGAGAGCATCTGCCCTAAACCCTAAACTTCTAACCCTAGGCCCTAAGCAAGCCGGGCTCACAGAGGGCATCTGCCAGAGATCTTCACCGGGAAGCCGTTGGCTCAAAGGCTTCGGCGTCGCTTTCGGAGGGGAGGCCGAAGAGTCCTGACTTCGGGTTTAGGGGTCCTTTAACGGGGCTCTATAGGGGTTTATAGGGTTCCTTTAAAGGGATCTATATGGTTGAGGGGTTTAGGGTTTATAGAGTCCTGACTTCGGGTTTCCCTAAGACTCCAAATAGCCCAAAGTAGGTAGTATTTCTAGGCTTTAGACCCCAAAGTAGGTACTATTTAGTATACTTGGAGTCTTAGGGTTTGGGGGTCCTTTAAAGGGGATCTACAGGGGTTTAAAGGTTAGCTTTAACAGGATCTATGGGGTTTAAGGGTTCAACTTTTATAGGGGTTTGGGGTCGAGGGGGCCGTAATATTTAGAACAGGGCTCCCTTTAAAGGGACCCTTTTACAGGGATCAGAGGGTTAAGCAAACTCCAAAACAAAGGCTTCATACAGGGTATATAAGGGCTACAAAAAGGGATACTATAAGGGTACTATAGTATAGCGGGCCTTAAGGGGCCCATTACACTACACTTATTACAAGGAGGGTATAGGGCTTAGGGTGAATGGGGTTTAGGATTTAGGGGTTTAGGGTTTAGGGGTTTGAGGTTTAGGGCGGTTTAGGGTTTAGGGGTTGGGTGTTTTAGGGCTTGGGTTTATAAGGTTTAGACTTCGGGATATGGGTGGTGCTTCAGGTGCAATTGGCAACTTTAAGGTTTTGAAGCTTGGAGCTGTAGCAGTTTATTCATTGGGTTTGGGTGGTGGTCGGGGATGAAAGGCTTGAACGGACTTCGGGCTTATATAAGTGGATCAGGGTTGAGAGTTAAAGGCTTGAGGTTTATGTGAGTTTGTTGGTGGAGGGGGGCTAGAGACTGAAACAACAAAAAACAAACTATCTAGCCCGATCTTAACCCGGACAAGCCTAGCTGCCCTATAGGACATATATATATATATATATATATATAGGGAGTCACCGTCAAGACCTGTATCAGGTAACCCCTAAACTATACTGAACTTAGAACCCTAGCAAAAATTAAATTTTAGCTGTTTCTTAGGGATTATGATAACCAAAATTAAAACGTATTTCTAAGTACCCCTAAGTACACCCAAAAGGCTCCAGGCCTGCCTTCCTCAAAACTGAACCCAAGACCCCAAGCCACTAGCCCTGAACATGCAAAGCGCCGAAACACGTCCCAAACCCAGCCTGGGGCTTCGGTTGTGGGGCAATTAGAATAATTTAGGGTTCATCGGTTTCATACCCCCAAAAGACCCAGAGATTCGCAACGGTTAGCCGCGCCCCTTCCAGTCCTGCGCGGATCAGCCATACAAAGCTCATCTGTTCAGCTGCCAAACTGATGGGAAGGGCTCGGGTTAAACGTTTAAAGCTGCCCAGCCACCTTTTGACCTGGTTCTCCGTTGACCGATGTGGAAACGCATGAAGACCTTCTGAGCTTAATTTCGGGCTCATATAAATTGATGTAACCCAAGACTCCAAGACATAAAACTGAAATAAACTGGCAAATTGGTAAATTGTAGATAACAGCTTATAACTTATAAAAGGCCTAAACCCCTCAACAGCCCTCCCTTTCATGACACTCTCCTGTCGTGGTGGACGATTCGCGCGTGCCTCGTAGCGTACGGCCTTGCAGACACAGGGCACCCCATGGGATGGCTGGGGACGATGTTGGAGGCTTTTCGCTCTCTTCTTCAACAACCGGGCCCAAAAAAGTTCAAACTTTCTATACAAGGCCAGGAAGTTTCAAATTCCCCGTTCACTATGTAAGTTCAGAGAGGGTAAGATGCGGCAGGTTGCGGAAGGGGTTCTTTCTTGTTGCTTTGGCTTTCGGAAGTTTCAAGGTTCTTGGAAGTTGGGATTATTTGCTATGAGTAGGCTGCACAACGATGCTTGACGATGATTTCTACATGGGTGACTCAGGAGGTTTGCGACAAACCATGGTCGTCGGTTGTCCTCGGACGTTCAGGGATGCAGGGCTCCCTAAATCCTACCCTAACCCCGAATAACCTAGCTGTTAACAGGACTTATATACAGAACAAAATTACGGCACCCTAAAACACTACGTTAGTTGGGCCCAGGTAAACTTTACGGATAACACCTATATAGAGGCTCATACCCAACCCCTTTGACTAGGTATCCAAAGAACGATGTACGGTATGAGGCTACAGCTACAGCACCGATCCTTTTGGCCTACACTTCATCATCACAAGTGGCACCCCTAAACCCTAAACCGTGAATCTACCCCTTGATCCTGGTTGCTTCAGCCTTCGTCCGTTCCAGCTTCAAAACTGAAATCCTACACTGACTTGAAATCCAATTGCCCTGAATACTGAGCCGTAAAACTCCGCACCTTAAACCCTAAGAGCCCTAAGATCTACAGGCCCTACACACCCGAAAGGCCCTAAACCTCACTAACCTTAACCGCACCACAATGAGGGGACGCCAAATCTTGCATGTTGCCTTTGACGTGCACGCCGAGGAGCTTTCGTAAGTCTGACCATTCTGATAAGACCAAATGGAAAGGACCGCAGGTGGATACACGTAGTACATGGGCTTTAGCAGTAGAACTCCGAACAGGATTCTTTATAGGAGGAAGCCTACATTCAGACCCCTATAGAGAAATTGACGTACACGTGTATCCTAGTTCAAGCTCCCCTTAGCTCGCATTCACGATGCGAGAATACGCCCAAAACCCAAAACTCCCAAACAGAGAAAGATTTTCTTGAGGTATCTGGCATGGATCCATCTGCGCCGCTACTACCGCGCACCTTGTAAAGGAAGCCAGTTGAGATTATTGACGCCTCTAGAGCGAAAACTACTTAGCGGAACCTTGCTGATAATCAAAGCCCCTAATGTAGGCTATAGTATATTTTGTAATAAGGAGCCCCCAGAATAGTAGTGGTAAGTATTTAGGCCCCTATGTTGTGTCAAAACCTCGTAGAACCCTTGCAGTAACCTGTATAGAGATCCTGTTGTAGTTGCTTAGGGGCTGGTATCCTAGCCCAAACAAGCTAAACCATGTCAATTCTGCTAGGGCTATATAACCCCGAAAGGTCACAGGTTGCCTACTCAGTTACCCTAACCTTAAACTTAACCCCTACACCCTAAACTAAAACCCTAAAATTCAAACTCTGTTGTAGTTGTCACAAAAGTGCCTCACCGAGAGTGTCCTCCAAGACTTTGATTCGGCGCTTCAGCGCCGCCGCTTCCTCGTACTCCTCTCTGCTACAGATAGGCAAATAGGGTTTTGGGTTTAGGTATATGGTGGTTTGTAGTCTTGACTTCGGCATATATATATATATATATATATATAGAGGGTAGTTCCCTAGATTAGGTCCCTTGTAGGGTTCCTGAAAGGGATCTAGAAGGGTCTCTACAGGGTTTCTTCATGGTTACTATAAGGGCAGTTTTCCAAAATCAGGTCACGTTTAAGGTCCTTTCTGTTAGAGTGCCGTACTATTTGGAGGACGTAGAAAGGCAGCCTAATATGGAGAGCTACCCGTGTTGGGTGTATGATGGTTACAGCATAGCGTCATTTAGGGTTTAAGGTTCACCAAGGGGCTTACAAACTTCGACCAGGGTCCTGTATGCATATTACCTGTCAGGTAGTTGCGCCGTCACTTCTTATGCACGTCATGATATCCCCTCTAAAACGAGCCTAACAGGAAGACTGCTTCGATGTCTGCGGCCTTCGACTTAAGTACGATTTATGGTCGACCGGCTTCTGTCGGCTGGGCTGTGGTGTCGATTATCATACCTCTAAACACTACTGAATCCCTGATTTATACACTCACCCTGCCTCAAAAGGGGCCCTGGACCCCATGCAGCAACTGGGAGTTGGGGATATAGAACCTCGCAGTAAGATACTACCTAGGCCACTCCTTTATGCAAAGTGCCCACCTCAGCGGGGCAGATGCATCTACATTGAATCGACTACCTCTAGGAGCAGCCCTACACCCTAAACAATGTGCAGGAGCAACCTGCCTCCTCTTCCACAGCTTCTTGCTTTGCCTCTTTCAGCCGCTGGATCTCAGCAGTGAGCTCCTGCCGTTGCCGGTTCAGGGTTTAGGGTTTAATAAAGGTTTAAGGTTTAGGGATTTAGGGGGTGCATATGTCGGGCTTCGGTCCATGGCGTTCAGCGTTTTTCATGTACCTGTGCCCCGGGCGGACGCGACCCGAGCCCGAAACCGTAAACTCGTTGATGGGGGTGGGTCTGGGGACATTACGGTTTACCGACTCCGAAAAAAGTACAGGTATCTACTTGCCCGAAATGGGTTGTTAGCTTTTCGACGATGACAGGCAAAAAACTCAAGAAGCTAAAGGCCAGATGTATTTTGCGATACTGGGCATGTCTTGGCAGCACAGGAAATTTGTCGATGTGGGCCTGATTACACGAGAGGAAAAATACCTGGCGCATTCCAGGCGCGGGTGGCAGGGACCACGTCATTTCGCCGGAGCCGTCAAAACCGGAGTACAACAATGGAATGCTTCCCGAATCGGCGGCCAGCTGGCATCCGTGGTTTTGCCAGGAATAATGTTGCGGTAAAATCCCTGAGCCCTAAACCCTAACCTCTTCGTCACCTGCACGATGCTGGCAAACCAATATCGGGAGCCAGTCGCTGGGAAGCGACCACGAGTTATGTCAGTCCCAATGCTGACATGTTGAGCTCTTTGTCCTGCGCCCTAAAAACTTAGGGGCTGAGTTCCCTAGCCCAAACAAGGTTTAACTTCTCAAAGATGGCAGGATCACATAAGCCCTTAAATGCTACCTATTCAGCTAAAAGAATAGACAAAACGGAGGCCTAGACGGTCGAAGGTGCCCAATTGAATAGGGTTTCCGGACCTCAAATTAAACGTTATGAATGGTTGGTGACACCTTATATGTACGAATATGAATTTGAATACATGACTGGGCCCGAAGGCAAACACATGTTGTTAAGCATGGTGCTTACCATATACTCCACGTACGGCTCCGATGCCAAGAGGCAGAACTCCAAGGCCAAACCCTCCTGACTGGACGCCTGTGCATACCCGAAACGCTGGTTCAAGCCCGATAAGCCCTCACAGGTCTTGAATAAAACACCTTCGAAACCCCTCCCAAACGCCCGACAACGCCGTGGTAGACTGCAAGCCCAACCACCGTAGAGCACCCCGACTCTGATATGTTCAGACCTCACGTTGTTGCTCGCTGAGTGGGGCATCTTTTGCCTGGTGCTAATTCGGGGTCTAACGCGGAGTTTCTTAACCTACCACAGGTTGGGCTCGGGGTTGAAAGCTTGTGGTTAAATTAAGCTCACGGTTTAGAGTCTTGAGTCTATTGTCAGTTCATATATTCTATAGCTTTGGGTTTATCAGAAGACCCCTGACTAAAGCTTTGCAGCGGGTTTATGAAGGCGCCAACGGTTTCCATGACCGGCTACAAGTAATAGGTTTAGGTTTTGGTGGTTCTATAGGGCCCACAAATTTCTCTTATGTTCACCCTGGGTTTCATCGGGCGTCAGAGGGAGTCACACAGGGTTTCGTGACGGCTTTATATGAGCTCTTACATGGCTCTACAAGATATAGGCCTTACAGGTGCTTACAAACATAGCTCAGGAAAGGCGGAGCCCAGGCTCGCTGAGAGAGCGCGTCGTACGAGGCTATAAGCTGCCCAGGTCATTGAGGTACGCGACCCTCCCCTGCCGGCCATGAAAGCCGTCGATTGAATGAACTTGACGGCATTGTTGTTTGTTGTTTCTTTTTGGTTGTTTGCTGTGTGTGTTGTTGGTTTTTGGTGTTGGTGTTGGTGTTGGTGTTAGTGCTGGTGCTGGTGCTGGTGCTGGTGGTGCTGGTGGTGGTAGTGGTGGTGGTGGTGGTGGTGGTGGTGGTGGTGCTGGTGCTGGCGTTGGTGTTGGTAATGGTGTTGGTTTCAGTGTTGGTGCTGGTGTTGGTGCTGGTCTTGGTCCTGGTGCTGGCGGTGGTCATTGTTTGGCGCGCATTTCAATCTTCCCGCCCTCGCGTCCACAATCTGCTGGAGGATGTCGAACATGCCATGGTCCAGGATGTTGTGGAAGCACATGTTGACTGCCTCGCATAATGTCATGGCGGCACTGTCCACCTCTTCCAAGAGCAAGGCTGGCGTGCTACCATCTCCAATGACTCCAATATCGTCACTCTTTTATACACCCACAAGCACCGCCACGAGGGCTTGCTTCTGTAAGGCATCAATAACAGGAAGATGCATTTCAACACTAATTGCTGAAAGAACTGATGGGTCTCTGCCTGCCGAATCCGAAACATATCGTTTTTTACATGTATCTACTGTCAATTTAGACAGCCAAAAAACAGCCCACTCTGCCAGACTGTGACATGCAAGCGACGAGCGGCCGGCCCTCTCCAAACTCCCAAAGTAATGAGACCACTTTGCCATACAGGAGAATAGCGGCCCGACCTCTATTGACTGATGAAAACTTCACATTGCGAGTGAGTGAGTGAGTGGAGTGCATGAGTGGAATGAGTGAGCAAGCGGGTGCGCGAGGCGCGAGCGAGGAATGTATGCGTAAGCGTAGCGCCAGCACGTGCCTGGTCCGCTCGGGCTCCAACAGACCGTCGCAAAGCTGGCGAGCCTGTTTGATGTGAGCTTGTTCCAGGCTGGCTGAACGAAGGCCGGCATGTTTTGATTGCGGTGAGCACCACACCGCCTCGTTGGATGGAACGGCCGTTGGAAGCAGGCCGGTTGCCAGCTCCACCGCCACCACGCCCATGGCATACCAGTCCGATGCCTTGAAAGGCAGAGCTGAGTTAAAGCATCAAAGACGAGCCATGTCTTGCCTGGCCATAGCCGACCTACCCGTCGACCACCTTCCAAGAACGTGCCACAGGCCGAAGGGTAACCGACGATGCTCAGATCAAGACCCACCTCCGGAGCCTGATACCCTGGCGTGCCGACCAGGGTAAAGACCTCGCTCTTTTTCTTGGGCCTCCTCCGCCACGACGCCCAGGAGCTACATGGAGCCCTCGACCGGCTCCACTGACACCGTGGTGCCAGAGCCCTGCTCGCCCTTCAAAATGCGGCGCAGGAAGTCCCGGTCAATGTCTGGCATAGGCATCACTGTCTCCACTTAAGCATGCAATGCACGCACCTGGTTGCCAGATGAAGGGCTCGAAGTCATTCATTACAGCCTGCTGAGGTCAGATAATCGTGCAGCCACAAGGATGACCCTGGCAACGAATGCAGGTAGGATGCGGACCTGTGCAAACTTTCAGAAGGCACGGCACGGGTCACAAGATCGACGTGTCTCCGTGTCCATGGCACAGGGTCCTCTCAAGTTGAGCCCGATGTAATGCCCAAGCAGGTTGCCAGTGGTCGCCAATGCTTTCACGGAAACCCACTGGATAGGGGCACTGTGCGCATGAACGGATGTGAAACGCATAGACTGCAGTCGGGCGAGGAAAGTGGCAGGCATATTGAAAAACTGACTCTGGCCAGCTGGCGCATTGTGTGTATGATGCCAAGATGCCTATGGGTCCACATGAACATGGGCTGCTGCAAGCCAAAGATGTTTGCCACAGCACTTCGTCAAGATGTGGCATGCAGCACGGAAGCAACAAGTGTGCTAGCAGTGCAATGGTTCCTCAGAAGAGACACCACAGGAACGCACTCCTCAAGTATTCTTGACAGTCCCGTTCGAAAGCAGCAAAGGCGGATTCCTTGACCTTGTTGTCCGATGGAAACTCACATGGTCTCACCGCCGAGGTGAGAATATCCTTCCTGAGAGCTTGAAACGGGGGAAGTTTTTGAAATCTGATGCAGTCAGGTGGCGATTTGGTTGAGGACGGCTGTACCAACGGTCGACCTCGCATGCCACCATTAAACTCCATGCAAAAGAGACGTGGATCTGGGCTTTGATCGCACGGATGTCATATGCGTCCATGGCCCCGGCCGATTGCGAGGGCACGGACGAGGACATGGGTTAGGGCGATTAGGGCCAGGGAGAGGGTTTTGTAAGGTCTTAAGCCACTGAATAAGCGAAGGACACAAAGCATTCGACACGGAACCTTTCAGACTTTTATGCTGTGGTTTTCTAGTGCCGTAACCCTAAACCCTAGAGCATAATCCTTCTTTGAAACCCTAAGGCTTGATGTCCCAAAAAAAGAGACATTGCAAGTGAGCCAGTTATATATATATATATATATATATATACATACACTGGGGCTTTGGGCGCTCCTTCAGCCCCTAAGCTCTAGCGGCCTGAAGCCCTCAACAAGCTTGAGGATGTTCGACATTGCGCCTGAATATTTAGAATAGAGATTGGGTGTACCTTAGTATATTTAAAACAAGGAGCTCTAACAGGTAGAAGGTTTCGGAAGGTCGAGGTTGCAGAGCTTTGCGGATTGAGGGCAGTATGGGTTTGGAGTTTTAGGCCCAAGGGTTTACAGTTTATAGGGTTTGCAGTTTTAGGCCAAGGGTGTGGTGCGTGCACGACCTTTGCTAATACGCACGATGCTCTTTGCTTGCAGCGAAGAGAAAACTGCTTGCTATTGGGAGCTTTAGTCAATGCTCTTCTCTCTTCTCAAGCCACCCCGCTGAAATCAAAACCGAGTGGCCTGGCTTGGGGTTTTTGCTCAAGTTCTATCGACAGCATGTGAACTCTTCCAAAAGGCACGTAACACTCCCGACGACGACATCACAAAGTCGAAGAAGTTTCTGACTCAGCTTAAAACTGAACAGAAAACTTCGGAAAACAAACACACACCCTCAGGCCTAAACCTCCAAGGCCTCTAAGCCCTTACCCTAGCCCCCAAAGCGCACGGTACCTCGAGTTCCGCAGTAGCCAACTGGACCTGGGCTTGTGTCGGGCGATGTGGCGAATATAGGGGCCTTAATAATTTTGGGGGGTTCCTTTCTATAAAGTCAACAAAAATAGAATAATAAACCCCAGAGCCCTATTCCAATCATCAAGGCCCCTGTAGAAAGCTTTTCTCTTTTCGGTGGCAGGGGCTTATGGTAAGGGTTAAAGGCAAGTGCAGGATTGAGGGCTCTGCTTCGTGTTGCTTCACTGGATTAGCCCCTCAACGCCCTCTAATATAGCCTAAATGCCCACTACTAGGGAACACAGGGGCTCTATTTAGGGGCACCAGGGAAGTCCTGGCAAACCCTACCGCTCAGATTTCGATTGCCCAGACTTCGGGGCATGTCGCTGAAGGGTTTTACAGCTGCAACAAAGCCATTAAGCAAAAGTTGGGATAGGGATAGCCTTATTAAATCCCCTCACACTGACACTTCGCCGAAATGCGGCATCAAGCCCTTACCCGAGATTTGTGACTAGGAAACCCTCTTATTTTAAGATCAGCTGTCGAAATCGATCAGCATCGAAACCCTTGCAATCGACCCCAAACCCAAGCCTAAACCCTAAACCCCAAACCTGAACCCAAAACCATAAGCTTCTGGAACGAATACAGAACCTTTGAAGCTTAAAGTAGAAACGCTCATAGAAACTCTCCTACAGAACCCTAAATAAGGAACCCTCCCCTAAAGGAGCCGTTAAGAGGAACCCTCTGAACACCCTAAAGCCTGAAATCCCTACACGCTACACCCCTTAACCCCCTTGGGCCCTACACCCAAAGCCGTAATTATTTTGAAGCCATAAAGGCATCCCTAACGGAACCGTTGAAGGAACACACCAAAAACCCTCAATCTTCTTTGTGGCGGAGGAGCCGGTGGGTCCGGCACAGCTTTGGCCGGGTCCATGGCGTCCGCGAGTGGGATTTCTGAAAGTTAGGGGCCCAGGAGGGGTGTGTTAGGGTTTAGGTTTGAGGTCAGGGTCTCGGGCTGTGGGGATTCCGGTCTTGACATTTTTTTGAATTTGGCTTTGGAGTTCCTTGACTTACAGAGCGTCTAGATGCAGTTCAAGCAGTGGTGAAGGGTATCTCACAATGACCGTTTGCTGCTGTTTGTTGAAACAAAGCGTTTGTTTTTGCCGTTCAAGACAGAGACGGGCGACGTCTTCGGGTAGAAGACTTGGGGTGCGAGGTTTCAAGATAAACAATCGGAAGGAAAAACTTTGGCCGGCGACGGGAGAGCAAGTGGTACATCTCGCACAAACTGCAAACCCCGAACTCGATAACTCTTGACACGGCATTTTGATTTTTGTTGAGAAGCTCTAAACCGTAAGTTTGCTCACGAACGAGCTGCAAAAAAACGCTTGTTCGATACCGAAACAGACAGGAGCTCGAGGTAAAGTGTGCTCATAGAAGTCTGGAGCCACTGCATCCAGCGGCAGTGGCTTTGAGCCCTACACGCCTCACGAACTCGGCAATCCACGAATTATTGTACTGTGATGCTATCCCCAAGCCATCGACAAGATCAATCACACATGAGTTTTCAACAGATCTTTCAGCATGCCTCGGCTTTCCAATACAACCCTGATGATACACAGGTTACCCTTCTGTAGACTTTTCTAGACCCTGCGAGCAACAGGCAACAAAGTAGTACTGGCCAGCACCAAAAGCCCCAAACACCAGCCCCTGAACCCTAAACCTGAAACCGAACACCCGAAACCCTAACCCATGATATAACGGCCGCCTCAGCAATTACAACCATATAGTCTGGAGGCAATAAGGGGATACTTTTGCTGATTATCACCACTCGTGTTCCGGAAATCACTGCAAAGCGATAGCCCAAGGATGGACAGCCGAAATCCAAAACTCGAAACTTTAAACCCGAAGCCCTAAACCATAAACTTTAAAACTCCCGCGGCGGGGGTGAGCCAGTGATGGTGTCACCAACGGTCGCGAGCCTACCAGAAAGACTGTGGGTGTGCAAGGGTTCAGAGTGTAGGGGTTGGGTATTTGGTGGGGGGTTTGAGTTTAGGGCTTGTTGGGATGAGGGCTTAGGATTTAGGGTTTACAGTTTAGGGTTTAGGAGTAGAGTTTTGGGCGTAGGTGTGGGATGCGTGCCAAGTTTCAGAACAACCCCTACCGGTCGTGAACCGCATTTTCCAGTTTGAGGACTGGGGTGTCGGTCAAATATTTTTAATTCAAGGCGAGCAGGGCCTAAGATTCGAGGCTCCAACATGCTTGAACAAACATACTCTATACTCCCAATGCTGGATGAACCAACAGATACCTCTAGGAAACCAATCTTACCGAAGCCCTAACTTGTGCGGGCTTTGTGATAACCTCTCGGTGATTGAACGTCCCGTATTCAGAACTTGATCCGAAAAACCAAGCTGTCAACACAAGGGTGTGTGTTCGTCAACCGCCAACATGCCCCCACTGACACAGCACCAGTGGTTCTATGCTGAACCCTAACGCCAACAGGTGAGCCTACACCCGAAACCCTTTAAACCCTAAAGTGGCCCCAATTCCAAATCCAAGCCCTATAAACGTCATGTCAAACCTCCCAGCCCAACGCCGCAACCCAAACCTCGAAACATCCCGAAACCCGGTGATAAACATACATGATGACAAGAGAAACAGCCCTACGAAACAGCTAAAACGACTGAACGTACACACAACATGCAACACACTCAAGACCAAAACAACATGGACCAAACAAGAACAACGAACAAACACACGAACAAACACAAAGAGACACGCTGGAGTGTTATCAATCGTTGCCCGCATCTGGAGAATGTCGATCTGCGGCAGGATGACACGGTTTATCATCGCGTCGTTTTGTCGTCAGGGGCTAGGGTCCGGGCCCCGTGACAATCCAGCGGCATTCTATAGTGCCCAAGATTGCCCAGGAGTTGTCTATCACGTCGTCGTCCGGGGCTGAGGGTTCTGGCCCATGGCAATATAGTTCTGCACAACGGCATCCAAGAACTGCCGGCAGGTACGTTTACACTGCATGTGGCTGGTGTCTTCGTTGTGATGGGAGACCAGCACGCCTGCACTCCCATCCCCTGTGTTGATTCGACTCTGGGACTCGCACACGGCAGCCAAGGCTTCACAGCGACAGTTCTGAAACAATGCTGAGGACTTGCCTCATCCCTCGTGCTGATCGGGTGTTGCACATACACAACCGCCCACGCGGGGCGGAAAATGATGTTCCGATGCATGAACTGGCTCCGATTCCGTGATAGCTTGTCGCAAAACGTAAGCTAAAACAAATCTCCGCAAACCTGCCCTAACACCAGCATCGTGTGTCTTCACTTCATCAAATAGCAAAGCAAGCAAACGACATGCAAGATACTCGCCACTTAAACAAGCAAGGCTGCTGTAGCGGATGGTGCTAGCTAAATGGCTCACCATGGTCTACCAAAAGCTGGATATGTGCCACAGAACACCAACCTTCCGCGACAAGTTTGTGCCTTTTTTGTTTATTAGTGCACATTACGGCAGCTGCATGCAACGAAGACCTCGAAGCACGAACCTAAGAAACTTGGGCATTGCTTATTGAGGGGGATCTTTCCGACACCTATCGAAGCGAAACGTAACTGAACGACAAGACCCTTGTTTCTCAAAGCCTATGACAACCTTTCTGGATTTTGTAGATGTCCATACCTGTAGTGGAAATGTGGTGTAATGTGGGCGGTTGTTGTAAAGGGGGGGGTTCAAAACAACAGTAGTGGCTCCAGTTTTTCTCTTTACCACAGGGTAGAGACAAAGACCCCATTGGAATCAGGACTTTGTCTGTACCCTGTGGTAGAGACAAAAACTGGAGCCCCGTCTGTTGTTTTGAACCAGCCCTTTACAACAACCACCCAGCCTACACCGCATTTCTATCATGGTGCAATTGCTGTGTAAACCATGGCTCGCATTCCACCCTATGCGGTCGCCAGAAGCATTCCCAATTGCTTCTTATTAACAACATTACGGGCTGCTGTTTTTGTCTGTGCCAACAACAGCAACCATCAACAACGACAACACGAACAACACCAAACAAGAAAGAAACGAACGCATACATCAAAAAACGGAAGGCCGGCACCTGCTCCGGATGTCGGAGCTGGTGCCGAGCCGGAGCTCGAGGCGTCGCCAGACCTGGGAATGATCGCTTAAGGGCTTTTCTGGCCCCTTAAAGGGATCCATATAAGGGTTCCTTCAGGGGGATCTATTAGGGTTTAGGACTTTCGGGTTTCGGGGTAAAGACTTCAGGGTTTAGGACTGGAGGGCTTGGGTGTAGGATTTTTGGAATACTTTGGGGTTTAGGTGAGAGGTTGGGGCTTCAGGGTGTTTGGAAGGCTTAATTCAAGGCTCCTTCGGGGAAAGGATTTCAAAGGTTAGGGGTTTTGAGGCGTATTTGCAAGGGTTTAGGAAGATTAGGATTGCAGGGTTTAGCTAGCCGAAAAGACCTACATTTTTGGATGTATATATATATATATACACACACATATATATATATATATATACACACATAGATATAAAAAAATCATAAAAAGGAAGCCGAAAAAGGTAGGTCTTTTCAGCTACAGGTAGGGATTGGGCTTACGAAGAAAGAGTCGGGGATGGTTGGGCCTCGACTGTGCGCCGGAGCTGGGCGGGTTGGCGCCGCGGCCTCCGCTGGGTCACTTCTGTGGCTGCGTTGATGAAATCATGTGGGAGTTTCCAGAAATTTGAGGTACCTTATTTAAGGGTCCTTATAATAAGGATCCTACTTTTGGGGTACTATCTTAGGGTTCCCTATTTTCGGAAACTCCCATGGTGGGGAGGGGCGGGGCTGTAGCTTAGGGTTGAGGGTTGTCGGGTTTAGGGTTTGGGGCATGTGGGGGCAGTGGGTTAGGAATGAGGGTTGGAGGTCCAGCTGTATTTGTGAAAGCTTTGTAAAGCTTTACAACAGACTCGCGAAGGTCTCATTTACGGGTTGTAGAGGTCGTGCTTTTGTCTGAAATCTGAAGGGGGCTCCCTAAACCCTAAACCCGAAAACCCTAAACCCTAAACCCTAAATCCGAAAACCCTGAACCCTAAACCCTAAATCTTAAAACCCTAAACCCTAAACCCTAAATCGTAAAACCCTATAAGCCCCAAACCCTAAATCTTAAACCCCTAAACCCTATCCAAGGCCAGTTGCATCTACGGCCTGCTCTTGTAGCTTCAATAGGCAGTGCTCGGGACCCCGGGTCGCTGTTTGCTGTGGAAATTAAACCTAGGTCAACAACAAACTTACTCCGCTACGGTTTAGGGTTTAGGGGTTAAGGATTTAGGGTAAACCCCAGAAAGTCGGAAACCGGATTAAGGACAAATAGTGCTGGGATTCTCTATACATTACTCTTAAGGATTGAGGCTATTGGGGGCGTCTACTGTAGGGCTCAGGTTGGTAACTTATCTTACCTTCCTCAGCTATTAACAAGAACATGACCAAGCCAATGCCTAAACCAAGTCACCTTGGTCGAACACGCTTACACACACCATCTGTGTATATGCTGTGTCTCTGGAATTATTACCTACTGTATGTACCGTATCTACTGGACCCACTGTGTCTAACAATCGCTCGATCCATCAAACACGTACCATTACACGGTCGAATAAGTGCTCAGAGTTAGAATATGTACACTGCATTACATTACTTTACATCATATTTCACGGCAATTCGCTATTACCCTGCACTCTGCTACAGCACATCACATCAAATCAAACAGCATGACGTGACTTGAAAAGGAATCACGTGTCTATGCATTGCATTGCATTACATGACATGAAAAATTAAACGCTATAAATACATTACATAAGGATGTCCCAAGAAGGCAAAACGAAGACCTAAGGTACAATGAATGTGTTTTCACACGTCCACCTGCTATGTTCGGGCTCCCTTAGTGTAGGCACTGGTTTCTTCAATCAGCTCACCGCGGCGTTGTCACCTGAGTGCAAGTTTTGCTGCGCAACTGAGCTCGGAAAGACAACGAGCCTCCCACAGTCAAGGACAGTACCCTGGCGAATTCAGGTGGCTCGCTGGTGAAACAACTGAAGTGAAACATGGCCCCTTTGCAGCTTGGCAACATACCCGACATTACAAAGCAGGACAGCACGGCAGTGGCGAATAATGCAACATTCCTGCCCGAAGTTGCAAACTCTGAACTCCATATGATAAGGAGCAGTATGCCGGTAGGTCCAGAATGGCTGCGTCTCCCAGAGCCCATGCAGCTAGATCTCGATGGGCTTCCTTGGTCTTCTTCAAAAGTCGGCTCCGGGTTGGGGTTTGGAGTTTCGGATTTGGGGAGTAAGGACTTAGGGTTTCGGGTTTCGTTTTGTATTTTTTTTTGTGAGCTCCTTTTTGGTTTTGGGTTCAGGATGTAGGGTTGACGATTCAGGCCTGAGGCTTTGCAAGTTCGGAAATGCTAGGTGCCGTGCGGACCAAAAACAAACCATCGCATCACCTTGGTACCTGCTTTGGTCTATCTTGACCGAGGATTTCATGGTTCTAGCTCTTTATGAGTATCTTCGCGCGGCTTGCGTTTCGAAGCTGCGCTGTGCATTTGAACCGCATGGGATATTGCAATGAATACACCCATAAATGCATGAGTAAGAACACCAACTGCCTGCTGCACACCATTCACATTCCGGCATGATGCAAGGAAGGGTTCGCAACAGCTTCCTGCAGCATCGCAGCCAGACCAACTACTTGTCAGAAGTCTTACGGTTGATGATATATATATATATATATATATATCCTGCATTACCCTAAAAAAGGAATATACCATAAATCCCATAGTCTAGGATCCGTACAGTAATGCAGGATTTATGTCATCAAGTCTTATGCCTAGCATCAACTTCAAGGGCACAAAACTGTCGTAGCTCTGGGGCACCCGGCGGGTTGGGCTTCCGAATGAAGCGCATGGAAGCTCCTCGCACGTGCTAACGCTAGGAAGCTCCGCTACCGAAGCCGGAAATCACCAAAGCCCCAAGACGCCAAATCTTTGCATATTCCTTGGCTCGAATAACTTACGGAAGGGCAAGGAAAGGTCTGCCACGGGGAGCAGCAACAACCAGCAGCAGCAGCAGGAGGAGGAGCAGCAGCAGCAGTACTCGTCGTTGCCATGAGGATGATAGCGGGACGATGATATTTACGATGATGGTGGGCGGCGATGGGGAGGAAGGATACTATGATGATGCCGGCCGAGAACGAGTGCGACGAGGACGACATGTTAATGATGATGATAACGATGCTGATGATCGTGATGATGAGGATGATGGTGGTGATGCTGGCATTTGCTGGTGACGCCCATGCTGGTGCCGTGATGTTGAAAGGTGATGCAATGGTGGTGATGACGACATCGCTGGTGTCGGTGGTGATATGCTGATGAGGATGGTGCCACCTTGATGACCCTATAGTTGTCATGAACATCACGTACCGCCTTGGGATTGGCGATTTTATTCTGCAAACCCCGCACTAACCCGCCACCGTCAACTCTCCAGAATTCACAAGACTTCATGCGCACATGAGTTGTCCAGCCCACCTGCCCTCCAACTGATGCTGCATGGCAAAACTTGTGGATATAGGTGGGCTCCACAGCCTCATAAACCGTAGATGCGGAAGTGCAACATCAATTAGAGCCTTACCTAAGCAAACCCTGAGCCCGAACACACGACGCTCGGAACGGCAAGACCTGAATAATGACACGCACACACACACACACACACACACACACACACACACACACTCTCCTAAACCCTAGACTAAACCCTAAACCCTAAACTAAACCCTAAACCCTAAACTAAACCCTAAACCCTAAACCCTAAACCCTAGACTAAACCCTAAACCCTAAACAAAACCCTAAACCCTAAACCCTCCCAACATGTCCTAACCGGAACCCTAAACCTCGAACCTTGAGCCGACTGCCGGGTCTGGTCCTCAAAAGAAAAAGAAAGGGGTGTAAGAAAAGGGGCCTTCATAGTTAGAATAGGGTTTTGGGGTTCCCTTAACGGAATCATGTAAGAAATCCCAAAGTAGTAGTACAGTATTCATCGGTCGTCTACAGTTCTTCCAAAATCTGACTATGTCAAAGTAATTGCGCCTTGTGCCGTTGGCTTGAAGGGAGCATTGACGCCATAGGCCTGCCACGGATGGGGTCTTCGGCAGGCTTCAGGTTACCTCTGTTCATGTCATTGGTGTTCTTCTAGGCTCATTAGGGCTCACAGGCTGTAAAGTTCAAGGTTTCGAAGTTTCAGGGCATGAGCATTTCAGAGTATGACGGTATGAAGCTTTAGGCCGACAGGTGGAAGGAATCAAGTGCCAGGCACTGTACGTTGGGGGAGATATTTCATGTAGACTTATACTAGGGTTAGGATGTAAGGTTTGGGGTTGAGAGTATGTGGAGTTTTCATACTCAGGGCTTGATGCTTTCAGGGTCTAGGACTCTTGATTTAGTCGTTTTGGTTTGGAAGCCCTAGAGGGTTCCGCCCTGGATCCCAAACACAATTCTCATCCCTCAGTCTGCTCCTGACGAACTAGAACTCTCAAGCAACATAGGGGCTTAGGGTTTAGGGTTCCCTAAACCCTAAACCCTAAACCGATACCCAAAACAGGGTCCACGATATAGCAGACCACTGCTGGAGGAATCCTTGGGTCCAGCATTGCAACTGTAGTAGCTCTCACCCTGCCCGGATTCTAGTACCTTCATTAACCCTAAACCCAAAACCATAAACCGCTGTTTCATTGTCATGGACAGGCAGGGTCTTGAATAGGAACTTAAGGCTTCATGCAGCCGACAGAAGGAACTACAGTCGGAAACCATGGTCTTCAGAAGCCAGCCCTACACCAAAATCCTGAACCATTCGACATCGATCCTACTACAAAGATTCGGACCCTGCCTTCGTTGAAATCATAGGCCGTGTTTGCCCGCATTACCCGAACAATCCCTAAACCCCTAAAGCCCTGAACTCCTAACCAAACCCTCATCCCGCAATCGAAAGCAATCCATGCCTTTGGCAAGCCGTGGTCGTCGTCGGGGATGTACGCATTGACCTTGGCAAGGAGACCCCCTCTGGCCCAAAATATGAGAAGCAGACTGATAATCTAGAAGCCCTAATAGAGTTATAATCAGGAGAAAAAAGCAAGAGTATCAGTATCGGTAATTGCTCCGGCTTCAATATTATGCCCTCTCGCCGTAAAACTGTTGGGGCTTAGAGCAATCATGGTTCAGCGTGATCACCCTTAGCCCTACTCCTGCCCTGAACCCTAAACCCCTCCTAAACTCTATGCAAATCCTGAACCCTACGCCCTGGCAAAGACCAAAGCTAACGATCCTGTTCGTTTCGGTGGCTGAAACCGAACTCCCGAAAACCAGACTCGGTGTGGGGTTGAGGGTTTTGGGTTTTAGGGGTGTAGGGGTACCCCTAAGGCTCAACATAGCCGAAAAGCCTTATATGGTATGGTCTTTGGGCCCAAAAGCCTTAAAATATGAGTCCTTAGAGCCTACAGGCACTGGTACAAGGGTTAAGGGGTTAAGGCCTTGTGGGGCTCCGCCCTCGGTGTTTCACTGTCGGAACAAGGCACTCCAAACCAACCCTAAGCCCAAAACCCTCAACCCTCAACCCTAAACCCTAAGCCCTAAACCCTAAACCGGTTGCACCCTCTTCGAAAGCTCATGGTTCGGCTTGCCTGGTAGAAGGGTGTTTATCAAAATTATGGTCTCTTTTTGGGTACGCTAAATATTAGGTGCCGTATGACGATAATAAGGACCCAAAAAGGGACACTATTTTGACAATCACCCATAAAGTTTAGAACGACCCGGCTAGAGAACCCCGGGGTTGGGGAAGAACGCCCGGCCTCTAGGCTCCGAACCGGTTTAGGGCTTAGGGTCCGAACCGTTAGTTATAGCAGTTGAGACAGTTACTATAGTTCGGGGCCTTCATAATTAGAATAGGGTTTTGGGGCTCATTATACTATACTTAAAATAAGGAACACCAAAATACTGTTGATGATATAAATCCTGCATTAGCTTAAGGACCCTTGCTTATGGGAACTATGGTGTATTCCTTAATGGGTAGTGCAGGATTTGGATTTATATTATCAACCGTAGTTACTACAGTTATTCTACGTTTGTATACCCAAACCCGAGTCTCATGGATAACGCACCTGCAATAAACCCTAAATTGAAAGTTACTGGCGGTCAAGTAGCACGAGGCTCGGCAGTGGTGCGGGTGAAATTGCCTGATGAGGTTCTCGAGCTTTGCTTTGGGGTTGTTAGGGCTTGGAGCGCTTTGGCTTTTGGGAGTTGGGGGTCTGGGTCTGGGGGTTTAGGGGGTGTCCCAGAAGCCATGGGCTGCGACATAGATGGTAGTATGGATAGGACATACGGTCAGCTATGCCCAGGATCGAAGCTCAAGGTGACGATATGTCTCTGTCTAGATAGCAACAGTGCCCTAGATCCGAACCAGGGCTGTAGATCTCAAGATCTGCAGTTCGCTTCTGTGGACTGTTGGACCTCCTGGTGATCTTGGCATGCAAGGCCGTGGTCCAAATGAAGCCCGCACCATCAGACTGGTCCACTGCAGCAGTTCACCCGAGAAGGGATTTTGGGGTTTGCAAGTGCCAGCACGACGAAAAAGAGAAAACAGTCTTCTCCTCCCTCCCTCAACCACCCGTCTTGTTTTGGATCCTCCTTAAACTCCAACAAAACCATAACGGGGAACGGCTCCTTAATCATACTGTCGAAGCCTCGGTCCTTTCTTACAAAACCCGAGATCCCTGAATATTGACTGTAGCCGTCAGAACTAGGGATCAGGGTTTAGGGTTTTAAGTTTAAGGTTTACGGGAAAAAGGGATTCAGGGTTACCGGGCCTTGGGGATGAAGGCTTTCGACCTTTGTACTTGGAGGCCCTGTTGACTTAGTAAGTCTACTTAGTATCCCCTAGAAACCCCATTATAATCCCCATAACCCACCTTACTAACCCTACTTACTAAGTCAAAAGGGCCTCCAAGTACAGCACCAACAGCCAGTGACAGAAACCGTCTCCACCCCTGTGAGCCCGAAGCCCCGGCAACCGAGATTCTAGGCCCGCAGCCCCTCGAATCCCCCAGGTTTAGAGTTTAGGGTTTAGGGTTTAGGGCTTAGGGCCCAAACCCGGAAAACTCAAAATCATTAACAAAAACCGTATGACACGCAGATGAAACCACGCAAGAGTTACAAACCTGTAAACCACCACCCAGGGAGCCCGACCCAACGCTAAAAGGATAAACCCTACCTGGACCCTAAAGAACCTACCTTTTAGGGTTCGATTCCTTATTATGATTTCCTTATATGGTCCTTAAAAAGGTACTTCCGGGTTAAGGTAAACCCATAACCCCAAACCAGCCGAGGAGCTGTTGACAATCTCCTCTTCTTGCTTCCTCTGCGCTGCGGCCTCGCAACTCAGGAAAGAACGTGCCCTCTTCTGTTAATTTACAAGGCCTCCATGAGGGCACTATATGGGTTTCTATGTTTTCCTGCATTTGCACTCTATGGCGCGTCATGAATTACATCAAAGACTTACATGGAGAGTTTTGGATCTTCGAAGGCTTTTCACATGGTCTTGCGTTGACTGGTTAGTCCGGGGCTCTTCGGGTGTCCTACTAGGCTGTTCAGTAACCCACTGGGAGAAAGTACATTTTCGGGCTTCTTATTTTATACTAGGAACCCAGAAACCTGAAATTCAAAAAAGCGTACCACTGAACAGCCTGGCCTATGGTTTAGGGCGAGGGCTTTCGGCACTCGCAGTCTGAACCACAGCGACGATTTAATCGAATTCTGTTGGCAACAGCTTGATCAAGAGACGGGTGCTTAGCAAATAAAAGCAGTAATGGAACGCTTAACAGGCTCAGCCCCATTTGCATGGTAGTGTGCTGCACAGAGCTGGGTTCAAGATGCCTTCGGAAGTCAAGTTCATACGTATCAGCCCCGTGCATGACTCTTAAACACTGCAGCCAAAACACAAACTTCGACGCCCCCGAAACCCCAAACCTATTTGGGAGTATCCGAAGATTAGGGGTACCTTATTTTGGGGGGGTCCTTGTAATAAGGATCCTACTATTTAGGGTACTATATTAGGGTCCCCTATTTTCGGAAACGCCCATTTAGGGGCGGTTAGAAAGAACACCAGGAGGATCAAAACCGGTTGTAGCTTGTAGGGGTTAGGCTCTCGGGCAGAGGGTTTTGGCAAAGTGTTAGCCTACGCTCTGGGGCTCAAGGTCAGGGTTTTGGATAAACAAACGGTAGGTTCACGGATTCAATGGCTCACGGCTTGGGCTGTAGGGCTCAAGTCAGGGATTCGAGGGTCAGTCTATCGCAGACAGTTTAGGGCCCAAAGGCTTGTACTAACCCGGCTTTGATTCTGGCCTGCCGATCCACTTCCTTCTGATGCTCGCCCTGCCCCGGCTGAGAAATTGGTGCCGTTCTACGGAGGCGGAGCCATTGGAATACACTGCTCGTTGAGCAGACGGGGCTTATCTGCTGGCTATGTTGGGGGCAGGTCTATGAGCAGCTTTCAAATTCATGTAATGTAGTCGCAACCAGGGCCGGAACAAGACGACTGGATAAGCATAAGTTCGCATGTACAGAACAGCTGGCACTGCATGTGCGGCTCGTAAGCAGGTTTTGCTTCTCTTCGGAATGTTGCAGTCCGAAAACATCTGCCTGTCAACGCCCGAGACCCTCAAACATCCAGCAAGCTACCACACCAGACATGTGTGTCGGAACTTTTTGAGGGGCCCTAAACCATCAAACCCAAAACCATACAGCCTGAAGCCTACACACGAAACCCCAACCCTTCGGTAAGGGCCTGGAGTAGCTTTTGGAACTCAGCATCGGCTGTGTCGGTGGGGGCCTGCCACTGCAGTGGCCGCTTTAGGCTTTCAGAGCTTCTTATGGCACCATTTATATAAGGGTTTGGGGCTTAAGGGCTTAGGGTTCCTGTAAGGGCAATATTGTTTTTTGTTTTTAGGGTTTTGGTGTTTTCTAGGGCTCCTGTAAGGGCTTAGGAACCAGTGGTCTTGAGTTCGTACTTATTGTAGGGGTTGAGGGCTTGAGAATATTGGGTGTTGGCCTTAGCGTTCAGGGTTTAGGGCTCAGGGTAATCGACTTTCTCACAGCATATATATATATATATGTATATATATATATGTATATATAGTGCATTTGATATGCAACGATTCTGCTAGGACCCAGGACGCTTTATCCCTAAACCCTGCACCCTGAACCCCTAACTCGTCAACGTACATCGGCAACTTTGAGTACACAAAGGGTCCTAAGTACTGTTATGGGGCATACTTCCCCAAATCATGATAGTAATTCCTAATATAGAAACCCTACTTTCTACTATATAGATATTTTGGACCCTTCGGGGTAGGAAGTTTTGGGTCTGGGGCACAGGATACGGGGTCCAACTTGGACCCGGCCTGTTTGGCTACAGTAGAAGGCCCAAAGTTGGAAACCCAATAGCCTCAATCCTGAAGAGTAATGCACAGGGGATTCCAGCACTATTTGGCCTTCATCCGGTTTCCAACTTTATGGAGTTTATCCCATAACTGGTTCTGGGATGGAAATACGGCGCTGCCGTAACAACAAGGACCATGACCGGGAAGAAGGGTAATCATAAAAGGGAAGTGCACAAAAGCATCCCCCCAACCCGGCTAAACACTAAGTTCACAGATGGCCACTGTACTATCTCGGGGTTTTGGTTCTCCTACATCCAAATCCAACATCCGAGAAAAACACCTAGACCTTGCTGGATGTCCTTTATAACCCTACAAATTAGTAGCCCTACACCCTAACACAAGTCCCGACAACCCCAAATCCTACACTGCAAGTCTCAAGCCCTAAAGTCCTAAACCCTCTAAACCCCTTAGTTGAGCCCTTCAAGCCACCCCTGCAGTATCGTAGAATGGTGTATTAATGAAATTCCCAGTCAGAGTATACTACGGCACTCTTAGCCCTAAACCATAAACACTAAACCCTAGTTTGTTGTCTCTACCCATAGGCTCCATAGTAGTTCCTTTTTGGGATTACCTTGTAGGATTCTATATCTGAAACCCAAAAAGGAACTACTATGGAGCCCTTGGGTAAACCGAAACCCTAAACCCCCGCGCCTCGCCATTTTGAAGCCGGTCCCGAGCGACGATGGCACGCTCGCAGACGTCGTCGCGCTCTTTCTGCACCAGGGTCTTCGGGATTCAGGTTTAGGGTTTAGGGTTTAGGGATTAGGGTTTAGGGTTTAGGGTTTAGGGATTAAGGTTTCACAGGGCTCTAGGAGGTGTTGTAGGAGTGTTACAGGTTCTTGAACGAGGGCAGGATTTGTCATGGGGTATAAACATGTAACTGCTAAGGGTTTCATGCAACTTTCGGTAGCATCCAAAAAATATAGGATTGTGCTAGGTTGCTCTGGGGGTTCGATAAGAGTATTGCTGGACATCTAGTCTAGCAGGGTTTTGTAAGAGTTACTATTCGATCTCTAGCAAGGCGGTGGGGGTTTAGGATGGCTTCGGGTTTGGGGTTTGAACCCTAGACCCTTCATCCACGACCCTGAACCTGACACTTTTACACCCTAACCCAAACCCGAAACCCTGCTGCTAGACCCTGAACTAACGACAGCTGGGCAATCAGAACAGACTGTTGCGGCATAATGTTCATCCTGTGTTCATCCTCTGAGGGCGGAATAAAAGGCTTCATAAACTAGTTAGTCAGTGTCAAAATCTTGAGTGCCGTGATGGGGTAGATCAACGTGTGTATCCCATGAATAGTAAGACATATATATATATATGTATATATATATATATAGTTATTTAATTATATTTACATTTATATGCAAGATGTCACATGGAACTTCGGGGGCTAGCGATGGGCCAGGTCCCTGGATGCAATGCTGCTCGGGGGGCTGTGGGTTCTTTTGATCTGCCGTCCATCTGTGTAAATGTAGAAACAAATATCTATCTACCTACCTACTTACCTACCTATCTAGCCATACCTCTCTACCTATCGAAGTATCTACCTATCTTCCTCGCTACCTACCCACCTACCTACCTACCTAGCTGGCTGGCTACCTACCTGCCTAGTACCGGCCTACCTACAGGACCTATCATCTCTGTCAGCGTGAACGTCTCCATGTCCACGTCCATGTGGGTAGTTGTCAGAATGAGGGTCCCTTTTTGGGTACCCTAAATAATAGGTGCCGTAATATAATAGGGACCCCAAAAAGGGACCCGAATTTTGACAACCACCCATCTAGATCCAGATTGGCATCAAGACGCGTTTGTTTAAGGACCCTTTTGGCTAAGCCTGTCGGCCCTTCGGCTAAACTGGCCAAACTGAAAGAAGCCTTCAATAGCAATAATAATAGTGATGATAACAATACTAACGATAATAAAACTAGTAACAATAATACTAATGTTAACAATACCAACAAAAATGGTCATAAAAAGTATCGAGAGATTGTGCACCTGGAGCTTGTGCGCCGTTGCTTGATGCATAGAGAGCTCACTGACTGTAGCCTGGCACAGCGGTGCTTTAAGGTCTACGGTCCTGGAGGTGGAGGGTTACGCCGATGAAGTACTGAGGTTTGAGGTGTGGCTTCAGGTCTTGTTTAGGGTTTGTGTTAAGGGTGTAGAGGGCTTATGTACGGATTGGCGATGATGAAGGAGTAGTGTTGCATCTGACGTTCGAAACCGACATGTTCAGGGCTAAAGGTCCTTCCGGACACGGTTCGGCGCCTCAAGTGCTGTAGGGCGTAGGCAAGGTCCCTAAGGATTGAAAGACTTGGCGCCACAGGAAAATCATCCTGTCTAATCATGCTATATAATATAGGATCCTTCCTACAAAATATAGGAGCTTCAGTACTAATACAGGAGCCTTAATACGAATATAGGAGCCTTACTAATCTTCATAAAGGAAGGATCAAGGGGCCCTCAGGAATAGTATTATCAATTGATCAGGCCTGGATAGTCTTATCGACAGCATGACCAATCCCAGCGGGTTGGACCATGAACCATCTGTCGAGTATGTAGTACATAACATGCTTCCTTAGGAAGCCCTAAGGAATCCTAGTTCTAAGTACTCAAGCGCTTGTATTAAAACCAGTACCCTAAGACTCCAAATAGCCCAAAGTCGGTAGTATTTATAGACTTTAGACCCAAAAGTAGGTACTATTTGTATACTTGGAGTCTTAGGGGTATGACCAACGGCAGCCGGTGCGGCCATCATCTTTCGGGTCACATCCTTGATCTGTGACTGGAAGAGATTGACCTGCGGGCGCTACTATTTGGGCCCCCAAAAACCCAGGTCAACGGTCAAGGTCCTAGCGTCTACTACTGAGGGGTTAGGGTTTTGTTAAGGGTTTAAGGCTGAGGTTGTAACTTGTCGGGCCTAGAGACTAAACTTACTTGACAACCTGTCGAGGGGTCCGAGGAGTTGAGGCAGCAAGCACGAAAACTGAACTTAATTGCCTTGTTGTCTCTGCCGCCAATACCACACTACTCCCCCAATGCAACCTTATAAACATAGAGATGGGGGCAGGGTTGGAGATGAAGGGTATATGGGGCTTGTTTCCGTATGTGACCTGGTTCTGGGTCTGCGATCTACGGGTTTGCGTGTTCCATCTGCGGCATGAGGAGCCAAGCGATACCTTATTTTGGGGCCCTTATAATAAGGATCCTACTATTTAGGATACTATATTAGAGTCCCCTGTTTTCGGAAACTCCCATATAAGGATCCATGTCAAGACTAACCAGTGGTTTTGGGGGCTCCCGCGGCTCTTGAGCTCCTTATTTGATAGGGATTATCATCATCCCTGGCTCCTTAGCTCCTCCAATATAAACCCTAAACCCTACACGGTTGGGATGTTTTTGTTGATCAGGTGAGTTCTGCGCTTAGCTTCGGACCGGAGCCTGAACACGGCAAGTTCCAACCAGACTCCATTACTCCCCTGAGGGTCCATTCTTAGGATTTAGGCTTTAGGGTTTAGGGTAAATGTACCCACATTTGCTTTCTACTTCGGGCCCAATGTACATATATACGGAGTACTTAAAGGCCAAAGTATACACTATCTGGGTACATGGACCCTTCGGGCTCATGAACCCCAAACCTCGGTGCCAGTACCAACAGCCTAACATACACCCCAAGTCACATGTAAGATGCTTTAAAGAAACAAGACATGAAGCCTTTGCTGCTTCGGCTTGCAAGCTTGATGGTTCATGCTCCGGGATAATGTTCAGGGTTTGCGGCTTTGTCTTTGCGGTTCACGGATTCGGCTTGCCGGTTTGGTCATTTGTCGTTCTTTTCTGCGGGGTCTTGGGCACCTGAAGAGCCTTAACCCCAAACTCCAAAGCTGTGAACCACAACTCGATGCTCCAAACTCTTAACTGTATACATCCCCAAGCTGCAACTTCGACACCTACGGATGCTAAGCGCAAAAAACGCAGAGATTAAGATTATTGGGTTTCGGGGTGTAAGTAAGGTTTGGGGTTTAACGCTTTAACACGCTTTTCGGGTTTACGACTACGACTTTTGGAGGTGGGTTCGGTTGAAGCTAGTCACACGCCTGTGCTTAGCACTGCCCACTGTCGGCTTTACGGTTCAAGTTAAGGTTCATACGGTGGATCATATAAATCCTGCATTACCTTAAGGACCCCACCCTAGACTGTGGGGTTTATGGTATATTCCTTATTACGCGTAGTGCAGGGTTTATATCACCAGCCGTATATCACACCACAAGGTGTGACCATCAGCTACTATTTCATGGGGCTTGGCGGTGCCGGAAAGCTATAATGATGCTATAACATGTTCGACAGGGGTCTTGGGTACACTGCAACAGAACAAGAATAACAACACAAATAACAATAACGAGACGACAACGTATTTATTAGCATCAATAACAAGATAGAACAATCATGAACCATAACAGTACTAATGACAAAATAAGGACGATAACGAAAATATTCCAATAATCCTAATACTAAAGGTAATAGCAATGTTAATATGCAGTAATACTGCTGTTAAAAAAGGATCCCTCAGAAAGAGTATTACAAAGTACTCCTGCCTCTGCACCGAACCTCTGGCCCGGAACAGCACATACCACTTTTTGCTCTGACACGCAGGCACGCCGCACAACATTCAGCTGGCACCTGCAGCTATCTCCTGCTTTTCCATGACCATACTCATAAAAACTGCTAAACCCAAAATCCTAAACTGATAGCTTCTGTAGTTCGCATGAAGGCGCTTCTGACATCCAGAACCCCAAACTCCAGCCCTAAACCCCGAACCCAAAACAACAAACTGAAACTGCTTTTGCTAAAATTCAGACCTGATTATTGAAGCCTAAACCTCGTTCCTAACCCTGAAACCTAAACCGGACGCCCTACAGGTTTGTTGAAGATTCTTTTCGACAAGTCTAAGCAACGCAGAACTTGTGCCTCTCGGGGTTTTACGGTTAAGGGCCTTAGGGCCCTAAGTCTTAAATCTCACATATCGAAATCTGATAAGACAGGAAGGATGCAGAATAAAACTTTCGGGGTGTAACTAGGCGCTGAAGATTTAAATTGTGAATTTACAGATGCAGCCAAACCTCCAAACGCAGACCTGAGAAAATGCCGCTGTAATACTTCTCCCTTTATACCAAACCCGAAACCCTATATAGACCCAAAACCCAGGGAAGTAGGCTTCAAGCTGTCGAAATCGACTTCCACGGTTGGTGAAACGACAACACTAGGCCGCAACTCTGTCCATCTGGGGTGGGCCTCTGCCGCGGACTCCGATTAGGGTGTCCTGGCTGGCAGACTAAACGGGAGTTTCCGAAAAATCGAGTACCTATTGGGGGTCCTTACAGCAAGGATCCTACTAGTACTATTTAGGGTACTATATTAGGGTCCCCTATTTTCGGAAACTCACACAGCGCATTAATGTCCTTTTGTTAAGGTATGGGGCCGGGAACTGTGCTTAATGCAGTGAACCTACGCCCATCCAACCCTTTAACCTCAGACCCGCGGAGCATCCCGAGAACTCGAAGATGTCTTGGCCACCTAAAGCCCTGAGCCCTGAGATCGGTTCGCTGGCTTGATGTGAGCATGAAGTCGACTAGGATACCCAGTAACCTAAGAATAAAAAGGCCTCTCTTTTTGGTATTGGGTAACTTTATAAGGAACCTAGGACTACAAAAAGGGAATAAGGGTACTACTGGGCATCCTAGTCGACCATGCCAAGGCTGTTACATCAAGTACTTCAGAGCGCCTCTAAGAAATGAGTCCCTCTTCCTACTGCTCAGCATCAGGATGTGCTAAGAGACAATCGCGAAACGGAACGGGCAAACAAGAAAGCCACCAAATGCATGGGGAGCGCAGTAAGCCGAAAACCCAAAGCCCTCAGAGTCTATATACAGAAGATGTCTTATGCAGTACAGAGCAATCCCGCTCAGGAACAGATGGTACCCTTAACCCTAAATCCTAAACCATGAACCCGCAATCCGAAACCCACAAGCCCAACATCTCTCCCCCCTGACCCTTCACCTTGCAGGTCTTAGGGTTTACAGCTCGGAGGAAGATGCTGGGGCAGAGGCCCTGTACAGCCCAGACAGACATGGCAGACGGGAAAATTCACACACCTACTATATAAATACCAGGACCCCAAATGCAGGGTGTTGAGAGAGGGCTTTATCGAGTCTCATAAGGTTTACATGGATGTAGCCAGGACAATCCAAGGTCTTCGGGTTTTGTAAGTTCGACTGCGGGGGAGTCTAGGTAGTGCATTGTGCGCAAGAGCTCACGCGAGCTGCGGCTGTCTTCTCAAGCGTACAGAAATCGGACGAGGGGTATTCGAAGATGATTCTAAGCGTTCCGGGTGCAGGTCTGTATGCATACTTGATAATGCGTGTGTATACATACTTGATAAGACTTGAACATACTTTATTTATTGTAGGACTTAGGGTATAAAGGGTTTAGGGTTACTGTACAGCCAGTCTACTTGACAATAGGATTTAGGGTTTAGAGCCTAGGGTTGAAATTGGCACGCTTGGTTCGATGTCTAATAGGATCCAGATTTAGGGTTTGGCTTAGGGTTTAGAGTTTGGGGTTTGGGGCTAAGGATTTAGGGGGTTCTATCCTTTTAAGCTCACCTGGGCTCTTCGTCGACACTGATTCACTCTACCTGCTTTGAGCAGGGAGTTGCCTTGCAATCCTAGACGGTCCAAGTACGAAACACTGCTACTCGAGTACTTCGGCCTTTGTAGCACCGCGATAGGACCAACCCTAATAGACGCTAGAATCCTAGAAGAACCCTCCAGCACTTGGATCCTCAGAATATCCTACTGCAAACCTGTATGCCTGTGGCCGTGAACATCTATGGGGTGAAAACCTACAGTCAACCTTTAAGAACACCGTCGGGGTAATTGCATTGGAGCGCCTGAGAATCCCACGGCCATTCGTGCACATGCAGTCTTAGATACCCCAGACCCCAAAAAAGACCCTTGGCTACCTGTCGAACCCTTTGAATCCTGTTTTGGGTACTTGGACCTGTAGGAAATCGGAGCATTTATCGCGTGAAACGCACCGCCCTGCAGTCATAGGTCTGACCTGCGGAAGCCCTGAAGAAGCAGGAATCCGAGAAGGGTTCCGAAAAGAGCTTCTGTTGGAAACTAAGGTTTTGCTTGGGGGGGTCTATGTTCCAGTTTACCCTAAGCCACCAATATCTAGCTTTGGGCTCAGTAAGCCCTCAAGAAGAAGCAGGATGGTAGCTATCAATTCAACGACCTTCTTTTAATTGCACTTCACCTTTGTGAGCAGAGGAAGGTCTGCCCGGTAATGTCAATGTAGAGATGGCCGGGAAGGATCAAGAATCGACCAACCCGGACTCCCGAAACCCTGCGTAAGAGATCCTATACAAGAACCCAAGCGCAAAGCAAAGCAGCAAAACAACACAGAGCTATCTCTAAGGCATAAAACGCGCGAGAAGCACCAAACACACGCACACATGAACAACCGAAAAACATGAAGACATCCCGGCATCAATTCCTGGACTACTGAGCGGGTGCTTTGGAGACTCCGAGAAGGATTCCGATTCAGAAACTCAGAAGAGCGGCTTCTTGCCGGGTTCCTTGCACGCTTTGGGGCTGCAGGCCTTAGGGGTTAACGTAGTAGAAGAGGGCTTTGGGGGCAGACTATAGTTTTAGGGTTTAGGGTTTAGGGTTTAGGGTTTAGGGTTTAGGGACTATACCATACTGCAGGCCTAATCGGGATAAAGCCAAGGCATGCCAAGGCCTTAAACCCCGAATTATCTGCCAAAGCTTGTAGATAAGGGTCTTACCGTCTGGGGAGTTTGCCTCTCGGGATTAGCAGACTAGGGTTTAGGTCTTCGCGGTTTACGGTATAGGCTTCTATAGGGTTAAGGCTTTAGGGTTTTTGGCGTTTGGTGACATTGAAGCGGGATGGAAGTAAGATGCGGGGACTATGCTGCCCAGGTTTCCGGTTGAGGGCTTAGTGTGTCGTGTTTCCTGTTTGGGGTTTCGGGTTTCCTGTGTAGATTCTTGGGTTTAGGGTTTAGGATATTTAAATCTTTAAGATACGGTTGAGGATGTAGGTTTCGAGGTGAGGTGTTCAAACGACCTCGGTCTGAACAGGGCGCATAAGGGTTCGAATTCGGGCAGATTGCAAGTTGCTGCCCTCCGTCGAAGTTAGCTTTTATACAATTGTTGAACATACATATATATATGTGTGTGTATTTACATATATGTACATATACATAAACAATTAGTTTTGCTATATGAATATGATCACAATGTGTGTATAAAGTTTTAATGTGTGTATGTGTGTGTAATATATATATATATATATATACATATATATATATATATATATATATATATACATATATATATATATACATATATATATATATATATATGTGCATATGCACGTACAGCCTCAAAAGTTTTTACGGCAATATATGTCGGAACGTGGGTTAGGTGCATATTGTCGTCTCATTATTTGTTTACTTTGCTCAGGGCTCCTGATGAGACCTCCTGCTTCAGGGCTGTAATTACGAGGGTCCCCTGATTTCTCACACAGCCAGTTTCCAAGTCGGCTGCTGAGGGTCTAAGCAAGACCTGCTGATAGCAATCCTAAAACCGAAACCCTAAACCGTGGCATATGAAGCATGTTGGAGATCTTGTTGAGTTACGGGGCTGTTTTTATGCATGCGGAATGCACTGGGTGTGGCAACACCCGACCAAAGGACCGTAAGGAACCTAAAGGAAAACAGCAAGCCAAAAGCCAAAGACTCCAATGCTCTCACGCCCTACGGCCCCAGACCCTTGCTGAGAAGCACAAGCGGCCGCCAGCACACCGAAAAGCACACATGAACGCCAGAACCACATACAAAGGATGGGCGCAAGGAAAACTACCGACTTTAGAGTGTAGAAACCTTCGAAACCTTAGGCCCCGAAGCAACAAGCTCTGCATTAAACTCACAGTACCTTTGAACGGCCTTTCAAGCTTGTACCCATCCCTGACAGCCGCGGATCCTTCTCGGCCATTTGGAGCGGGGGAAGAAATCGTCCGGAACTTGCTGTCCTTGGTTTAGGACCCAGGGCTTTCAGGCTTTAAAGGGAACTCCAGAAAGTTGGAATATGGAATAATGGCAGGATCCCCTACATTTTACCTTAAAGGGATTATGATAATGATATTCCAACCTTCTGGCTTCTACTGTATAGGGTTTATACGGTTTAGGGCTTTTCGGGCTTCTAAGATTTACAAGGTTTTAGGGCTTTCAGGGTTTAGGCTTTAGGGTTTTTCGGGTTTAGGGTTCTTTAGGGTTTTGGGTTTAAGGTTTAGGGCTTTTCGGATTTAGGGTTCAGGGTCCTCAAGGCTCCGACATAGAGATTCCCTGCTCGGCAGTATTAGGGGCCTTAATAGCTTGAATAAGACTTTGGGCTCCTTTACGGTAGAGTTGTAATAAGGAGCCCTTAGGAAGAATATTGCTGTGGTGACTTATGGTTTGCATATTACCTAAGCAAGTCTGGGACTTGGCAGTGCAAAACGAAGGCCTTTCAGGAAAAGACTTGATCGGGCAACCTACAACCTTCTTAGGGACCCAGAAAAGGACCAAAACAAAAAGCATAAGGTTGGGATATCCCAGAATCCCCTCTTTAAATAAAGCCAATAAGATAGGGATCCGATCCGAAAGTTTATGTTTGGGTGCTTCTTTGGCTCCTGACTTCTAGGGTGTGGGACTGCGGGCTTCAGGGCTTAGGGTTTAGTACGCCAGGTGTAGAGTTTGGGGGTTTAGGGTTCTTTAAGAATCACAGTTTCGTATGTAGGGTGTAGGGTTTCGGGATCAGAGTTTCAGGGCCAGGATCTCCATGTAAGGAACTGTATTCCCCAAGTCCCTCACCAACACCTTTAGATGAATCATCACTAGGCTTGGGGGTTTCGAGCCTAGAGAGCGAGAGAGAGAGAGAGAGAGAGAGAGAGAGAGAGAGAGCGAGCGAGAGAAAGAAAGAAAGAAGGAGAGAGAGAGAGATATATATATATATATATATACAGATATGCATACATTATATATATATATATAATATACACACATACTGGAACTCTACGAATCTGCAGAATGCATGGTTCAGGCCCTTGTGTCCTTAAGCCCATGAGCCATAAAAACAAACCCCTACACCCCGCCAGCAAACGCAAGGACCTTCGAGAGCAGGACGTTTGTGGCTTCGGGTGTAGGGTTTCCGCTAGAAGCTGCCCCCACCCTGTAATAGTTACTATGAGGATTATATTAGGGCCCTATTATATTCCTATTATACCACTATTACAGGGTGTCGGCAGCTTCTAAGGTTTCTGGCTTTAGGGTTTACCGCTTTGGGGTTTAGTGATATCGGCTGTAGGTCTCATATAAGGTTGAAAAGTCTTTAGGTATTTCCCAAGCTCGGCTTCGACAGCTTTAAACAGCCGTCCCAAACCCCAAACCTCATATCACCAAACCCACACGACTTTACAGGGGAACCTTTTCACCCTAAACCCTAAACCCCTAAAGCCTAAACCCTAAACCCAAAACCCTAAACTACCAAAACCCCAAAAAATGCAGTTCGAGGTCACCTGCTCAGCTAGACCCAGCAGCTCCACATGCAGGGAGAGTCGTAGGGTTAGGGTTTAGGGACTTATAGAGTTTTATGTGCAAGGACAACAACACAAAACTCTATAACACCCTGTAGAGCAATCCTGCAAAAAGCTGTAAAACTAAGCCGAAGTGTCTTTAGAGGCACGTACTGGCCGTCCACGACCTTCCAGCGTGGAAGACTCGCCACCTGATTCGTGGCATATTGTCGGCCAGCTAGAGGGCTGCACAACGATGTTATGTTGTTGCTAATTCTTCACTAAACCCCTCAACCCCCAACCCTGAACCCTAAACCATAAACCCCAAACCCTAAGCCCCAAACCCTAAACTGCTGCTAATGCTTCACGCAAGCCTTTGCTGCCGAATGTGGCTGGTGACTGCTTGCCGCCATCATAAATTCGACTGTTTTGCGCCTTAACGATGAGAATCCAAGAGGGTCCATATGTATATGTATATATATATATATATATACACATACAAAAATCACAATACTACCCCAAAGTTAGTTAGGTCCCTGAAACCCTAATACGGATGGCCTTTTGGGACCTAATTCGACAGTGGTAGTATATACAGGCCCTCTGGGAATGGGTTGTGGTATTGCCACAGTACATCGACCCTTAAAAGTAGCGCCTTTAATTGCAGGACTTATTGCATGGCTAGGACCTTATAATGAGCAACCAAGGTAGCCAAAAACGATACTGCATTTGAGTGTCTGGAATGGTCCGGGTAAGGAACCCTACTAAGGAATAGCATTTCTAGTCATGCAAATTTCGGGACCAGGGCTTGGGGGGTTTAGGGTTAGGATTCCATCCAAAACTCCTTGGGTGGTTAAGGCTTCTCGTTGAAGGGCTTAGTATAGTCGCGACCAACAGGCATGGTAGACGGCTCGATGATGGGTTAGGATCTAGACAAGCCGAGTGTCAAGAGTTGCTACGTTGCATGGATTACCGAAGGGTTCAGTTGGCACAAATTCTTTTCGAGGAGGCCGATTTACATACTGCAACTGCTCATGACCTACAACTCGGTGAATTTAGTGTACCGTCATCACCCGACACCCGAAAGACGGCGACACGCACACAAGACCCTCTAAACAAAGGCGCTAACGCAATCTCCCAACTGGCTAATCCATGACTTCCTAAAAAACCTATCCACATACCTCAAACCTTACTCCTGAAGACAACTTGGCCTCAGCGTCGTCGCACACCGTTGAGGGTGTATCCGGCCGATTCCACATGGCCTCGCAATGAGGTGCTTCAGAGGCTGCGTTAGAGGTGCATGTACCTGCAGAGTATATAATATACTGTGGCCTTGATGGGAATACTGTTAAGATGCTTCAGATGACTATGGTGGTATGGGTAGTTACATGAACCCTTCTTAGGTATACCCCCAACCAACCTTTCTCCCATGCAACTCAAATCTAAACCCTAAGCCTCTAAAATCATGCACCACGAATCGGCGAAACCTGTTAAGCCTAAGTGTCTCTTCCCCATAGCCCAGAACCACTTTAACCACAAACCGTCGAACCCAACTGCTGACAGCAGAGGGGGGCCAATTGTGGGTTCCCACTGTCGCTCCATCTAGCAATGTCTTTGCCACAACATCAACCCCAGGCGGCACAGAAGCTTCGACATCACCAGCATGTGGGTAGTTGTCAATATCATGGTCCATTTTGGGGTAGCCTAAATATTAGGTGCCGTAATATACTAAGGACCCAAAAGGGACCCTAATTTTGACAACCGCCCATGTATGGATGTGACATACCACCTTGGTTGCCTCGAACTTGCTGAAGACAGACGTGCTGGCAGCCACCTTCATAGCTATACCCTAAGTCCCCAAAGTAGCTCCTTTTTGGGGTTCGTATATATATATATATATATATATAAGATAATCCCAAAAAGGAACTACTTTGGGGGGGTGTTGCATATAAATACCAGCCCGCCCGGTGTGCCACTCCAACGGATGGTGAGAAGATCATTCTTTGCAGTCTTTCCTCCATGCGCTTCCAAGGCTTGTGCTTGCGCTGCCTGCCAGGCACGAATCGCCTCCACCCCCAAACCCTAAATCCTAAACCCCTAAACGGAGCGTTGGCGAGGCTGCAGCCAAGGTGAGAGTCGAAGCCACATTTCAGGCTTGTCGGGTTTAGCTCTCAGGGGGCTTCGGGGTCCCGAGTTTAGAGTTGGCTTGTGGCGTTGAGGGCCGAGGGCTTCTGGACTCTATTCGACTCTCCCCTTCCTCCACTCACCTGGCCTCTTTAGGGCTGTAGGGCTTGGGTTTAGGGCTTAGGGCTTAGGGTTTAGGGCTTGGGTTTAGGGTTTAGGGTATGCGCCACCAGAGTTCACTTGAGGGCCGATTGACCGTCCTGCTTGGGTTTGGGAGCCTTATCTGACATCCCAGCCTGCGAGACATCCAGCTTTCCAAAGCAGAGCCACAAGACAAGGGTTTAGGATGGTTTAGGGTTTAGGGTTTTGCGTGTGGCTTTAGGACTTTATGGTTGGGGGAATACGGTTTAGGGTTTAGGGCTTGGCAAAGAAACAGGTTTTTATGATCTGGGGAATATGAGGTCTTATGGTTTGGGGTTAGGTTCCGGCGTACTGGTTTCAAAGCTTTCAAACCCCCCGCCACCCGCAGGCTTCATTCCAAAAGGCCCGAATTAACACGTCCGAATACACCCAGAAGCTCCAATATCACTTAGTTGAGGGATATACGTTAAAATACAATAGGATCCCTAATACGATTTAAGTTATGCTCCTAAATTAATGGATATTGGAGTCTCTGGGCACTGTGAGTCTTTACGCAGCTCCCTCAATCGAGCCCTGCAGCGCTCGTATCGCAAGGCTTAGCTAATTCCCAAAGGGTCCTTTGTACTGTCATTGGGGGATACTTCCCTAAGTCATGATAGTAATTCCTACTATGGGAACCCTACCGTCTACCATATCGGTACATAGGACCCTTTGGGATTAGGGCTAGAACCCTTGTGTAGAATAACATCCGAAAGGCGACACCCTGAACCCTAAAACCCTGGCGCCCCAAAAACCCGAAACCCTGAAGCCTAGAACCATAAAATCCTAAATAAGCCTAGCTATATAAACCCTAAAACCCTGAAGCTCTAGCCCCCTGAACCCTAAAAGCCCAAAACCCTAAAAACCCTCAACCCCCCAAAAAATCCCAAAACACCCAGACTTAGACCCTCAACCCGGGGACGGAAGCCAGGGCGCGGCAGTCGGTACGTCGCTTCGCTGCCAGGGCGGCTTTAGCCAGGACGGCGTAGTGGGCCGCCTTTTTCGGAGCCCCATAGTAGTTCCTTTTAGGGATTACCTTATCGAACTCTAGATACGAACCCCAAAAATTAAAAAGGAACTACTGTGGGGCCTGTGGGTAGAAATTCAGGGTTTAGGGATTTAGGGTTCAGGGTTCCGGGTACCCCCTGATTAATGTAAGTGTGGTTTAGAGATTCAAGGTTTAGGGTTTTAGGGTTTAGGGTTTACGGTTCCGGATATCCCTCTGATTACCCTACGTGGGGCTTAGAGATTCAGGGTCTAGGGTTGTAGGGTTAGGGTTCCGGGTATACCTCTAACTACCCTAAACCCTTGGACTTTACGACTTCAAGGTTTTGGCTTTTAGGTCTTAGGGTTTCGGGGGTGAGGCCGTTTGTTCTCATGGAAGCTCGGCTTGTGGGTATAGGTCTGGGGTCTCTGCGCAAAGGAGGCTCGGGCTTAGTGTTTGGGGTTGAGGGTTTAGAGTTTACCCAAGGTAGCTCCTTTTGTGGGTTATCTTATAGGATTCTATATATGAACCCCAAAAAGGAACTACTTTGGGGCCTTAGGGTAGAGCTTAGGGTTCGCAGGTTAAGGGCGTTAGCGGCTTACAGCGGGCTTAGGGTTGCGGGGCCTATAGAAATCAAAGGGAAAAGGAGGGACCCTTAATGGGACCCCTACCCTATACTGGGCTATAGAATGGGTATGTAATAGCTATATTAAGGGTATATGCCTAGGGGTCCTTATAAAGGGTACGTCCTTTTACCCTTGGATAGAAGGCTTGTGCGTGCGTGCGTGTGTGTGTGTGTGTGTGCTCAAAAGCTTTTTCTCGGAAAATCCGAATCCACTAGGGTTTAGGGAACAGCCTTCTTCAACCCGCGGAACACCAAACCCCGGGTGCAGGCTGAGGGAGGAAGCGTGCAGCCGAGCAGTTTGTCAAGCCCAAAGGGTCCTTTGTACTCTTAGGGGGATACTTCCCTAAGTCATAACAGTACTTCCTAATATGGCAACCCTACATTCTACGAGATCAGTACATAGGACCCTTTGGGAAAAGCTGTTAGGATCTTTTTGTTAAGCCCCCCTTGTCCCACAGCACTCCGCCGCTTGGCCTTCGCAGGCCGGAGGTATTTTGAGGTTTCGGCTTTAGGTTTAGAATCTCGACGTGTATGAAGTCGAACTTTTATGACAAAGTCGGGCCAAAAAAAGTAACACCCCAATAAGCTCCTGCAAACCCATCGTAGGAATTATGCCGACGGTCACCAATTTAGTTTTGTGTTTTGGCTGGCCAACATTGTGGTTAGGATTCTGCACCGGCAAAAAAAGAAAAACATAAAAAACGACATATACTATAGGGGACTTAATAATCAGAATAGGGCTTTGGGGCCCAGTATACTATGATCATAACAAGTTAAGGAAACCCCCAAAATAGTACTGGTGATTAGCTAGGCCCCTATATTTAATTGGGACGATAGGCCCGATGGATGGCTTTTATAAGTTTTAACGATCGAAGATGCTACCGCCGCTATAAACCGTAGTAGTCAACGGTGCCTGAAAGCACAAAACCTACACCCCAAACCTCAAACCCTGCACCCTACGCTTCGGGTCCACAGTTTTGTCTCAGTTGAAAGGATTTTGTTTTGAATGCCTGTTTCTGCCTGCCTACAATAGAAGGTAAAGTACACAGTTGAAGGGTTTCCGGTTTACCTAAAGTCTCCATTGCAGTTCCTTTTTTGGGTTAACTTTTAGGATCCTTAATATAATATAAAATTGGTTAAACCAGCAAAAAGAACTACAATGGAGACTGCAGATAGGGTTAAGAAGCTCTGTGGGTCATCAAACGAAAGAAACTGTTTGTCCCATGTTCGCAGTCCTGACCTCAAGATCCCGGGCAAATGCCAAGGAAACCCCTAGATCCTGCAACGTCAAACCCTGCACCCTATTTATATCCTAGACTAGACAACCCTGGCGTCAATATTCCAAAGCCCTGTGCAGGCAAGAAGCTGTCAAATCCCTACACTCCAACCCTAAACTAAATCATAAACCCAGAAAGCCGCAACCGGCCCACACTAAGCCCACAAGTTTAACAAACAAGAAACTGCTTTTGAGCATCGCGCCCACTGCCAGGCCGCGTACGCCCTGCGAAGGATCCGCTGCGAGTGCCCTGACGGCTAAACTCGAGAGCCTGTCGCATGCAGGCTTATGGGCTAACGGTTTAGGGTTTAGGGCTTAAGGTTCTGTGGTGATCCAGAGGCTTTCATCATCATTGCCCCATGGAGTTTTGTAGGGATGTACTTGGATGTACAATGATGAGCGGTACTACTTCAGAAACTGGTGTGTTGTGGTCTTCAAGTTCTGAGCGCTCGTACATCCATACTGAAGGGGGGGAGTTGTTAATCTGAGGTCTGCATGCCGGGATTCCACGGCACGGCTTTGGCTTTCGCGTTCTGACGGCTTTGAGGCCTCCCGTGGTAAAGGAGGCACCACCGGGTTCATTGGAACCTGGGCCACTTTGCAGGGAACCCTTTCGGAGTTTCAGAACGGTTCACTAACATGGACTTCAGAAAGGTAGGGTCAAGGGCTTACGGTAGTTTTAAATTAAGGTTAGGTGTGAAGGGTTTGATTACAGTATGGGACGCTCCCTAATACGGACTTCTGGTTCCGAGTGGCATCCCCCTTGCATTTGAACCTTAGCTCAAACTACCCAACCCCGTATTTCAGGTCCTTGGCAACCAGATTCCTCAAACACGTAAGTCGTGGTAAAGGGTGCCCAGGGGCTCCGAAACCCGTTAATTAAGGAATCTACCTTGAATTGTAATCGGAACCGCCTTTCTGATTTACAGTAATCATATTCCTTGTTTATAGGGTTTTGGAGCCTCCTGGTGCGAGGATCATGAGACTTACCAACTAGAAGCTTCTATGTCGTTGAAGGCTCTAGGGATCATGGGAGTTAGCAACTCCGGTCTTGGCGTATATACAGGGTTGCAAACAAGGTAACGATACTTCGAACTACATATAGCCCCGAATAAGATGTGCATGTCCTTACTTACTAAGTCCCATGATCTTCCAAGAGTACTCTTCTCCTGGACAGATTTTTCTTTACCTTTCTTAATTGATCGGGTCTGCTTGATTCCCCCCCCATTCCGTCGCCTAACCCCAAAGCGTTCTCCCTCACCTCTGCACCCGAAAGCTTGAACCCTAAACCCTAAACCACAAAGGGTTTAGGGAATCCCTAGGGCCCAATCACTAAGATCGTGGCTGATTCGAAACCCGGCGCCACAGGAACGGCACCCGGCGAGGAGGAATACCCTGAGTAGCCGGCCTGGGCGGGCTGCGATGCGCCCTAAACCCTAAAACCCTAAACCCTAAACCCTAAACCCTAACCCTAAACCCTAAACCCTAAACCCTGAAACCCTAAACCGGTCCGGGCTCGGGCTGCTCTGGTTCGCATTTCAAGGGCTGTGGGTTTCGAAAAGAGGGGCCTATGGATTAGAACAAGGTCTTGAGCTGTATTATATAACCTAGTTTTTAGGTCAATAAGTAGGAAGCTGTAGAAGAAGTAGTTATTGCTAGTGACCCACCTGTATCATCACGAATCCTATAAAGCTTGTGCTAATGGGTTTATGAAAAGTCAAAGCCACTGCCATAAACTTATATACCCAAAATCCTCAAACAGAATAAACACACGAAAACATGCAAACCAAGTCTAAGCTCTTAACCCTCAGCCTGAAGCCTCAATCGTACAAAATGCACACCCTCACCCCTTAATCAGTAATTATCTTTGAACGCAGCTGACCACTGGCGCACCCCGATGCTCAGGTCAGGGCAGTCGTGTCCGTGTCTTCGACATCCTGGAGGAGTTGGTGGAAGCTACTCTTGTTTGTTTTTGTTGCCACGGGTGACGGAGGAATTCGGTTAAGCAGCGTTTTCCTACTTTTGTCTTGGGTGTAGACATTTTTTGTTGCTTTATATTATATTTTCCGGAGGTGGGACGCGTTAAATTGCTTTCTTCGTTGTGACGGAGGAATTCGGTTTAGGATCGTCGTTTTGTTTGTATGGGGTTCGGGCTTAGGACTTTGTTGCTTCACATGATTTTCCAGCGATGGGCAGGGGTCAGCCTGCTCTCTTCACTTTGAAGATGTGTGCCTAATCCCTGTGAAGGGTCAAGAGGGTGCCGAGTATTCAGGGTCAAGGGAGCGCTAAGGTAGGGTTTAGGGTTGAGGGGCTATTGCAACTCCCTCTCCTGATTCTGCAGATCTCTTCAACTTCTTTAATAGTAGTCGCAACAGAAGCAGTCGCACATGCAACAGCAGGACGTGCTGGCGAATAAAACATATAACGCTGGTTAGACAGGCTGTCGCAAAGAAACAAACGGTTTCAAACAAGGCTTGAGCTCCGGGGTTCTACTCATCGTCATTTTAGGGCAGCTACCATCACCAGGCATGAAAGAACCCTAAACCCGAAACCCCTAAACCCTAAACTCCTAAACCCCTTAACCCTAAACTCCTAAACTCCTGAACCCCTAAACCCTAAACCCCTAAACTCCTAAACCCTAAACAAGCCTTTAACATCAGCTCTGCAGCCGTCCCACCTTTGACACTTCGCCTCCTGTCTCGTCTGGGATCCGACCCTATAAGCACCCCTTCAACCCTGCAGAGACGATTCGAAGGAACCGTCTACCCTAATTGAACCATAAACCCCCAAACCCCGTTCCCCATAAACCCCGAAACATGTCGAAGATCTCTGACTTCCGGGCCTTAAATCGCGGTCGTCGGGCATAACCACCGCGCCTGAGAGCTGTCAAAGTTGAGTTCAGGGTTTACGGTCACGTTAGGGTTCAAGCTTCATCCGCTCTCTGACCGGCAACGAGATAGGAGTGTCGAAGAAACTCCCAAAGTCTCAAAGAGGCCCCTTGCCATGGCTCCAACTTGCCTTTTCGGTACTTGCACCGAATACCCCAAAGGGTCCTTGGTACTGTTATGGGGGATACTTCCCTAAGTCATAATAGTACGTCCTAATCTGGGAACCCTACATTCTACTATGTCGGTACATAGGACCCTTTGGGTACATGATTCGGACCCTGTATCCTGAACCTACACCGCAAAAAAACACCAAGGAAACCGCTACCCTAAAACTCTGGAACCGAGAAGCCGAAACCAAGCCCCAAACCATCCTAAACCATAAACAGTAAGCCATGAATCCACAACCCGCCTAAACTGTAGACGAGCCCCGAGACAGAACCCTAAACCCCCATCCCTAAAACCTAAACTAGGGTTTTGCCTTGTTTGCCTTCTGGTGTAACCCGCAGTCCTAAAACCTAAACTACCTGAGGTTTTGGCTTGTTTGCCCTCTGATCTATGCTGGCATTCTGCTTACACGAAGGCTCCATGTACCTCTATAGTAGATACTTAAGCCTTACAGGGGTCCTTTGTAGGTAAGCTAAGGCCTAAGTACATACCTACTATTTGCTTAAGAATCCCCCCAAAAAAATATATTCCTTATGGGGGTAATATAGGGATTTAGTTTTTTATTTTTTGGTGGTTTCTTAAGCAAATAGTAGATACTATATAGGCACATGGGGCCTCAGGGCTACACCAGGGTCCCTGCGGAGAGCTAGCAGATGAGACAGGCGATGGCGACGGAGGGTGGCAAACCTCATGTGGTTGCAATATAGGGGCCTTAATAGTTAGAATAGGGTTTTGGGGTATGTTATACTGTAATTATACTAAGGAACGCCCGAAAGTATAGGTAATTGTTTAGGTCCCTATATTTCTCACTGCTTCTCTCTTTCTCTTTTTGCATACATATGAGAGTTTCTGAAAACTAGGGGTACCTTGTTTTGGGGTCCTTATAAGAACAATCCTACTATTGAGTGTGCTATATTGGGGCCCCCTTTTTTGAAACTCCCGTATAAATATAGGTTTGTATGTGTATATATATATATGCATAACGTATGGACAGACAGGTAGAAAGATAGATTTATAGATAGACCAGTTGCTGCATAGATAGTTCTTGACGAACAAAATCTTGCACTGTTTCAGGATTTCGGGTGTAGGGCTTTCAGGGTTTAGGCGCCTCCATAATGGATTTTTTGTAGGGTTGCAGGGAGTAGTAGACGTTTGTATGATTCGGTCTGTATCTCAAACCGATCAGGGGGTTCCATGTTTACTACTATTATGGGAATTTGATCTCATTGGGGCCGAAATACAATTCCAGAGTCGCAGTATACATGGCACCTCTGGGGTGGGGGGCTTTTGGGCTTGACTATCTGGATAACTCAGGATTCGGAGATCTACGACTCGCACATGCGTCCAAGCGAGCAGAACTTGTGGTGTTGGCTTCGTAGGTATAATCTCAGGCATAGCTTCAGTGGACAACATGCGAAGTGAATTATGATTGTCATGCGCTTGAACATCCGGCGGCGCATTCGAGGTCCCAAACATAGCGCGACAACTCCAGCAGGAAGAACAAGCGAGCTTCAGGAAGAGACGGCGTAGGACAGGCACTAAGCATCTCTACTCCCGGCATGTGTTGAATGCCCAGAGACTCATCGGCAATGGCCTCACGGAAATTCCCGGCTCTTAAGAGAAGATGCCGAGTACGCCAAGCCCCGCCAGGAACCAGCAACAGCTGCACACATGCCGAGTTATCCATACACTGGCTCCAAAGTAAAGTTGACCGATATAGCTTAGAAGCTGCCCCCACCCTGTAATAGTGGTATAATAGGAATATATTGGGGCCCTAATATAATCTTATATACTCCTTATAGTCACTATTACAGGGTGGGGGCAGCTTCTAAGATATAGCTCAGGCCCACAAAGGCGACATCGCCAGCACAAGAACCCTGCTGTCAACAGCAGCGAGTATCTCGCTCTCCACAGTGGACAGCGCCCTAAGTGTCTGTCGAGCACTATGCCAACTCACCACTACACCTGCAATGATTGGCATCATGCCGGATTGACTCCTCGACCCATCGTCTTGCCCAAAGACAGTCAGCGACCTCGAAATCGCATATTCGTGGTTGTCAAAATTATGGTCCGTTTTTGGATCCTTCTTATAATACGGCACCCATTACTTAGGGTACCCCAAAAAGGGGCCATAATGTTGACAACTACTCATCTATCTATCTATCTATCTATCTAGTGGAATCTGGGGTTCCCATAATAGAAATTACTATTATGACTTAGGGAAGTATCCCCCATAACAGTACCAAAGGACCCTTGGGATCTTCCTGACCAGTCCATGGTTCATCAAACCGGCCTTAACGCAACTTGACCTACGAAGTACGGGCTAAGGAAGCCAGGGTCCTTAAGGGGTCCTTTAAAATGATCTATAAGGGGTCCTTTAAAGGTCTCTATAAGGGGTCCATTACGGTAAACTCCATAAAGTTGGAAACCGGATTAAGGCCAAATAGTGCTGGGATTCCCTATACATTACTCTTAAGGATTGAGGCTATTGCGTTTCCCAACTTTTGGGCTTCTACTGTAAGCCGTCGTGGGACTTAGTAAGTAAGGCTGTAAGTACCCTAGTCGGGGTCATGGGTACTTACTTAGAAATATACTTATCGTACTTTACTAAGCCCCCTGGTCCGTTGATTTTAGGGTTTGTGGGTTTAAAGCTTTGGGGTTTAAGCTTTCGCTGGTTCGAGCTTCAGGGCTTTGGGTTTGAGAGTTTATACCCATAGGCCCCAAAGTAGTTTCTTTTTGGGATTATCTTATAAGATTCTAGATACGAACCCCAAAAAGGAACTACTTTGGGGCCTTAGGGCAAGGTTTAAGGTCTATAGGGTTCAAGGCTTTGGGTTTGGGAGCTTAGGGATTTTAGGGCCTAGCGTTTAGGGCTTTGGGTTTTGGGTTTACGGTTTCAGGATTTAAGGCTTATAAGCTTAGTTTTGCCCTAAAGCCGCCAATACCCTAAACCGGACCCGGTACAACCTTCTTTGCAGGGTTCCCTACTATTGATAATTGCCTCACAAATCTACAACCTTCTTTGCAGGGTTCCCTACTATTAATAATTGCCCCACAACTCTACAGCCTTAGAAAGGTGGGTTGTTGGGTTCCCGGTTTTCCCTCCCAGCCTCATGTGACGCGCCCGGCTCCTGAAACGGCGGCATCCGCGTAATGTAAGGGCCTTAACTATGATGGTGGGGTTTCGGGCCAATTTTTGTTAGGGAGCTAGAGGGGCAAAAATACTAATTGTTCCGACACCTACATTAGTGATGTGAGGTTTTTTAAGGTTTCGGGTGTGGAGGCACCTATACTAGGCACCAGCAAAACACGGGCAAGAGCCATCGATCCTAACATTGCGAGCCTATGCCCGCCGGCAGGTTCTGAATGCCTCAAAGACACCAAAACACCCAACGGCGGCAAACGAAATACACCAAATCCCTGAAACCCCTCAACCCTAAACCCCAACTCCGAAAACCCCTGCAATGTTCAAGACTCGGAGTTAACTGCAGGGACCCTTGAAGCCCCACCAAAGACAGTGAACCCAGAACCCCTCAACCCAGAGAAGCTACATTGAGGCGTCGAGGCGAACCTGAAAGCTGAACTTTGAACGCTGCATTAAAAGGCTTACGGGTGCACTTCCAGGCTTCCTCCTCTGCTGTTGTGTTAGGAAACCGCCGCACCTGCCGTCACTGCATGTGCTTGTGTATGCTAACCTTGTGATCGAAAAGGCGCGCTGCTTGCTTCGACCCTATACCAGCCAGGGTCACGGCTTCAGGCTGTGTCGAAAAGGCCTTGGAGCTTTAGAAAACGAGGTCCTATACAACCCTTCAATTCAAGGAGTCTAGACCAAACCAGTCACACCAACATGCTGAAGCCTAAGCCCTAAACTCTTCACCCCAAAGCCCCAAGCCCTACATCCAACTCCTAAACCCCGGCCGCCTGCTCACCGGCTGCCCGGAGACCACTATCCGAGACCTCCTCGATGCAACGATAGGCTCAGGGTTGCCCTCATAGTGATGGGGGGCCAAAAGGGGGGTTTAAGATTCTTGCGGTAGGGATTCCTTAATATGAACCCTATTATGGGAACCCTCATCCCTACAAAACCCCTATAGGCTCAGGGTTGCCCTCATAGGGGCTTCGAGTTCAAGGTGTTTAGAGGGTTTAGTAAGCGTTTAGGGGTTTAGGGCAGTTAGGGTTTAGGGGTTTAGGGTAGTTAGGGTTGAGGGGTTTTTGGGTGCCTTAATATTTCTCGAAAGGGTCCAAAGGACCCAAATATCAGGTACGTTAGGAGTTCGGAGAGTATACGACTATTGGGTACTTGGACCCTTGGGGAATTAGGGCTAGGGGGTTTCAAAAAACTGGCGGCGGTAACCTATCAACGTGTTAGGTAGGTAAGTAGATGGATAGACAGTTCGGTTGCTAGATAGGTCGATACTCGATAGATCGCTAGATAGACGAGCAGATAGATAGATATAGATAGATAGATAGATGGGTGGTTGACAAAATTATGGTCCCCGTTTGGGTACCCTAAATAATACGTGCCGTATTACAATAATGAGCCAAAAGACCCAGATAGAGATAGATAGGCAACCAACTAGTCAAAGCCTCAAGTCCAACCCCCAAGACTCGCATTTCCCGAACCCTAAATCGTCAAACCTCCGAACCCCGGCTCCTAAACTCTAAACCCTAAGTCCTAATCACTAAACCCCAAACCCTAAACCCGAATGACTAAATTAAACCCTAACCCCAAACCCAAATCCTAAGTTAAACCCCAAACCCTAACCCCCAAACCCTAATTCCTAACCCTCATCCCCAACCCTTCAGTCCAAATCCCTAAACCCCAAACCATGAAACCCCAAGAAACTAAAACCCTAAACTTTATAGATCCCTTCATGAAGTCCTAAACCCTATCTCTTCTATTCCTGAACTTAGAACCCTAGCAAAAACATAATTTCAGCTGTTTCTTAGGGATTGTAGTAACCAAATATTTAAAAAATCTAAGGAAAACTAAGTCTTCATCTCGGATAAGGCCTGGTTCAAAAGGTGGCTTCGGAGATCGCTGCGCTTCAGGAAGACGTGGAGGCCTTCGGAGTGCCATGCGGGTCGAAGGCTTACTTGGAGGTTCATGGGTAGCTATTATAAGTAGGGTGAAACGTCCCCTAGTGAGGGTGAGAAGTATGGTTACCTTACTTACAAGCTCAATTATAAGTACCCATGAACCTCCAAGTAGGGTTTAGTTTTTTTTTAAAGTGTAGTGGCCCTTTCTCCATACGCATACAGGTCACAGGGTTTAGGGTTTAGGGTCTAAGGTTCGGGCTCGGGTCGAGGGCCTTGAGGCATTAAGGGCATTTTGTATAAGTCCTACAGGGGTTTGAGGGTGTATATGCGGTTTCGGGTTTAGGGCTTTAAGGGTTTTATAGGGCTTGAGGGTTCGAGGGTTTAAGGGTTTAGGGTTTGGGGCTGAAGGGTTTATGTAGGGCTTTAAGGTTTTTTTTTAGGGCTTTTTTAGGGTTCAAATGTTTTGGGGTCTATTCGGGGTTTAGGGCGTTCGGGTCCTTGGGCTTGAGGGTATAGTACGGTTTCAAAGGGTTCAGGCTTCAGGGGCGGATCAAGGCATCGACCCAGAAAGCCTTATTCAAGCGAGCTACCCGGTTTAGGCTTCAGGTCATTTACTTTAAACTCTAGTTTATGTGAGCACTTAAAACTCGAAAGCCAACTCCACAAAACTTATCTCCCGGGTGTCAGGACTCAGGGTTTCAGGGTTGATGCTAAACCCTATATACATAAATCCTAAACCCAATAAGCCCTAAGTGTCTCCCTCAACCCCATAAAAACTTGAGCAATTCCTAAACCCCGAACAAAACCCAAACTCCTAAACCCTTCCAAACCCTTTCTTGCTGCCAAGGCCTCGCAGATGATCAAACTGCTGGCGCACGCTCGCGTTCTTCCGCAGCCCAGGAGCTGCCTCTCCCCCCCGGAAAAAAGGCAGGTTTGGGTTATAGGGTCCAGGGTTTTTAAGCTTTTGGGTTTAAGGATAGGGTTTGGGGTTTCGGGTTCAGGGTTTAGGGTTTGAGGCGCTGTTGGGAGCGAGCTGAAGGGCGTTTAGGGTTTAGGCTTTGGGGCTGAAAAGGGTTTAGGGCGTACTTGGACCCCAAATAACCTACCTTTTTGAGGATGTATGCAAGGAAATCATAACAGGGAGCCCTAAACAGGCAGGTTGTACATGGTCCGGGTCGGGCTCATAGGGTTTTGGGGCAAGGGTTTAGGATTCAGGGTTTGGGATTGGGGGCTCAAGGGCGGAGGTGCGGCGGAACACACGGGAACGGGGTTTAAGGCAAAAAGGATTCGGGTTCAAGTTGAATCAAAAACCTGAAAACCCGAGATTTCCAAGGTTGCCTTCAGCGATTCTCTGTGTGGTCCGTTTGCGGTGTGAAGTTGAGGACGCAGCAGTAGCAGCAGCTATTTAAGGTCTGCGAATTCTAGTTACAGCGTTTTGGGGGGCTGTGGAGCTTCGAGATCTGTTTCGGCTCTGCGTTTAGCACTTCGACTTGGGAGAAATTCACTTCTTGCATTGTGGCAGGTTGTCACCGTTTAGGGTTTAGGTTTACAGTAGAAGCCTAAAAGTTGGAAACCCAATAGCCTCAATCCTTAAGAGTAATGTAAAAAAAGGGAATCCCAGCACTATTTGGCCTTAATCTGGTTTCCAACTTTATGGAGTTTACTGTAGGGTGTTGTTACGAAACTTCAAAGGCCACTCCCTCCGGTCAAGTATGGAGCAAGCTCTCACGCTCCTGGATCGACAAGCTCTGGTGGGGGACAGGGTGAAGCTTCGGATGCCGCGTAATGTAGAAACCTGATTAAGAAACCTTGGGTCCTAATTAGGGTTCCTTATACGAATAATACTCTTTTGAAATCATAGGCCCAGGGTTTCTTAATCAGGTTTCTACAGTAGCTCCTTGCCCTTGTTGCGTGTGCCTGAAGGTAGGAGCAACTTGCTGAGGAGACAGGGTTCCTCAGCATACTTTCCAGAAAAAGTCGCTCAAAAGCGCAGCTCTTTGAGTTCAGGCCTTAAGGTGTTCAAGAACTGCTGCTGTTCCAGCACAGGTCTTTCAAACCGCAGCTTCAGCTGCTCCTGGAGCAGCTGGAAGTCCTGCTCAGATTCAGTCTGGGCTTTTTGTTCCTGTCCTTCACCCTAAACCCTAAACTCTAAAACACTGAACCCTAAACCCTAAACTCTAAACCCTAAACCCCAAATCAGGCGGGATGCTCTGCTCGGATGCTGCTAACGGGCCTGTCGCAGAATCCACGCTGGAGATCCGCACTTCACTCCAAGCCAGAGCCGGGTCACAACCCCCAAAAATCCCCATTGAGGAATACATACCTTATACACAACAGTAGGATCCCTACTAATACATGAATTAAAGTACCTTGCTTGATTAAAGGACTTTGCTTCTCAGATACGACACTCGAAAAGCTACGAACTGCTAAACTTACAGCTTACCGTCTAGCTCCAAGCCTACTGCACCTGTAAACCGCCAGCCCCAACCCCAAGTCTTTCAGCCCTCGCGCTGATCCTTGGTCTCTGATGTATAGGGGTTTTTGCCATCTTCAGGATCCTTGATCGGGGTTTATAAACGGCTTGATATGAAAAATGTGGGAGCCATTTTGGCTGCCCTGGGCGTGGACTAAAATGGCTCCCATATTTTTCATATCAAGCCTTTTGAAAACCCGGAACCCCAATCAAGGATCCTGGATATGGGAGCTAATATGCCTTGTATACACTCACCAAGATCCCTACATGAAACCTTCTTCCTAGTAGACGGGCTTGAGCTTAAGGTCTGGGGTTTAGTTCTCCCCAACATCAACCACGTGAACCGAAGAAGACCCTCGAGTCCAGGATGTGTAGGATTTCGGTTCAGGGTTTGGGGCCTAGGCGTGTAAAGTTAAGGGTTTACCTTAACCTCAGGTAACCGACCTACATCAGGAAACTGTAACAAGGAGCTCCAAAATTGTAGGTTTCTGAGGGTTTTTGTAGTGTCAAAGCATGCCAACGGCCACCGCAACGGCAGCATCAAGTCTTTCCGCAGCGCTCAATGCCTGCGAAACGGAAGCGGGTTGTCTTGCAACAGGGTGTATATGGTTTAGAGTCTGGTCTGGAATTTAGGGCTTGGGGTTTCCGAAAATGCCCAAATTACAGCACCCTGGGCACCAAAAACCTCTAAACTCGAAGCCCTGAACCTGTTGGCCGACTATCACCTCTTGGCTCCCCGGTTGTCCTGTAGAAAGTGTATACCCATAGGCTCCATAGTAGTTCCTTTTTTTGGGGTTCATTGTTTAGAACCTTATTAGAACCTTATAAGGTGTTCCCCAAAAGGAACTACTATGGAGCCCATGGGTATTAACAAAGATACTCTCTCTCTCTCTCTCTCTCTCTCTCTCTCTCTCTCTCTCGTTGAGTTAGTTCACTTGAAATGCGGCCAAACCCTGAACCTTTAAATCCTAAGGAGATGGAAACCATGCTTAGTAACGTAAACCCTTAAACCCCAAACCCCCAAAAAGGAAGCCCTATACCCCAAACACTCGTGGTACCGCTGGGGGAGCGAGACTGGGCAGGTAGACTGATGGCTGAGATAGCGTCTGGATTTACGAGTTCAGGGCTGAGGGTGTGGGGTTTAGGGTTTAGGGTGTGGGTTTGCCGACGGCTCAAACATAGGTCAAAGCCAGTTTTATGCGTTGGCCCCAAGCCTTGCACAAACATAGTCGTCCTTAAAGTCTCAAGCTAAAGCTAGCTATACTGGTTAGGCTTTAGACAATAGTTGCAGCTCCTTCTTCATTTGTGCGCTTGAGAAACTGCAACTGAAACCCCAAAGGCAAAACCGTCAAGGTCCTCAAGCAGTTCACTCCTCTCCGGACAGATTCCACAGTCCCACAACTTTGCAACCAATTCATATCTTCAAACGGTGCAGACTAGGTGTGCAGCTACTTTACGATCCAAAGGTTAGGTGTTGGTTCTGAAGCACCAAGCGTCAACCACACTGTTCCAATTGAAGAGCGAGTTCACGTTCTCTGTACCCTGCCTGACCAAACTGCTGCCACTGTTGGACCTGTTGGTGCGGCGGCTGTTTACGAAATCCAGGGCAGAATTAGGATGAAGGGTTTTGGCTTGGAGTTTATCAAGGCTATAGAACCTTACGCTCCAAACCCTCAAGCTGAAGATGGACACAAAAACGAAACCCCGAATCGAAAACACAAAAATGAACTAAACCCTTACAAAAGCTACAGACCTGTGGCGCTGCGAAGTTAGAGTTTCGGAAGGTTCAACCGTAACCCCCAAGACTGGGTGCCTCACGAATTGGGGGCGGGTTTTGGGCATCCTCTAGCGTTATGATATGGACTCCAAGGGGGAAAAATTAAGGGACATTAAAATGGCCCAAAGTGCTCGTTAATGGGGGTGTACTGGGTCTGGGATAGGCTGGGATAGGAAGTTGTGAGGGCTGGTACTTGTGGGGTGCGTGCTCTTGGAAATACATGGGAGAAACATGGACCTTCCGTAACCTAGTATGTATGGTTAGAATTCGGACCCTTGCTGAAGACAACCATGCAGTCCAAGCTGGCAACTAATTACACTTGAAAGGTCAAGCCGGACAAACACTTTGAAGGTTGGATGTTGTTGCAAGGAAGATCGGCACGCGTCGCGGTATCACGATGACCAATCCACAAAGTGCCATCTGCGCACAGGACATCGTGAATGCAGTTTCATCATCTCACGCCGCGCCCAAGCTGTAGAGACTCACCGAGACCCAGACAAGAACAGCTAGACTGCTAGACATCCGATTGACCTACACTGCTCGTTTTGTTGAATGTCTCATGCGGTGATACCAGCTGAGTTAGACGACAATCTCGCTGGGAAAAGTGCATGGACACAGCAAAGCTATCGGCAGTGCAGTTTGCGCAGCCCGTAGCACCAGGAAGCCACGAAAACCAGGCCCCACGGTGACTCTGGGTGCAGAACCGGATGCTTCCAATACCATGCAGACGACACGCTCCAAGGCAAGTCGGCGCAAGCAGCTCCAAGTCTCAAGAGTGGCCTGTGTCAGCGTGAGCTGAGTATGAACGAATCAATGCCTCAGCTCATATGACCGTCGTGAATGCAGTTTCATCATCTCAGGCCGCGCCCAAGCTGTAAAGACTCACCGAAGCGGACAAAAACAGCTAGACTGCTAGACATGAAATTGACCTACGCTGCTCGTTTTGTTGAATATCTCATGCGGTGATACCAGCTGAGTCAGACAACAATCTCGCTGGGAAAAGTGCATGGCCACAGCAAAGCTGTCGGCAGTGCAGTTTGTGCAGCCCGTAGCACCAAGAAGCCACGAAAACCAGGCCCCACGGTGACTCTGGGTGCAGAACCGGATTCTTCCAACACCATGCAGACGACACGCTCCAAGGCAAGTCGGCGCAAGCAGCTCCAAGTCTCAAGAGTGGCCTGTGTCAGCGTGAGCTGAGTATGAACGAATCAATGCCTCAGCTCATATGACCGTCGTGAATGCAGTTTCATCATCTCAGGCCGCGCCCAAGCTTTAGAGACTCACCGAACCCAGACAAGAACAGCTAGACTGCTAGACATCCGATTGACCTACGCTGCTCGTTTGGTCGAATATCTCATGCGGTGATACCAGCTGAGTCAGACAACAATCTCGCTGGGAAAAGTGCATGGCCACGACAGAGCTGTCGGCAGTGCAGTTTGTGCAGCCCGTAGCACCAGGAAGCCACTAAAACCAGGCCCCACGGTGACTCTGGGTGCAGAACCGGATGCTTCCAACACCATGCAGACGACACGCTCCAAGGCAAGTCGGCGCAAGCAGCTCCAAGTCTCAAGAGTGGCCTGTGTCAGCGTGAGCTGAGTATGAACGAATCAATGCCTCAGCTCATATGACCGTCATGAATGCAGTTTCATCATCTCAGGCCGCGCCCAAGCTGTAGAGACTCACCGAACCCAGACAAGAACAGCTAGACTGCTAGACATCCGATTGACCTACACTGCTCGTTTGGTCGAATATCTCATGCGGTGATACCAGCTGAGTCAGACAACAATCTCGTTGGGAAAAGTGCATGGCCACAGCAAAGCTGTCGGCAGTGCAGTTTGCGCAGGCCGTAGCACCAGGAAGCCACTAAAACCAGGCCCCACGGTGACTCTGGGTGCAGAACCGGAAACAATCTCGCTGGGAAAAGTGCATGGCCACAGCAAAGCTATCGGAAGTGCAGTTTGCGCAGCCCGTAGCACCAGGAAGCCACGAAAACCAGGCCCCACGGTGACTCTGGGTGCAGAACCGGATGCTTCCAACACCATGCATACGACACGCTCCAAGGCAAGTCGGCGCAAGCAGCTCCAAGTCTCAAGAGTGGCCTGTGTCAGCGTGAGCTGAGTATGAACGAATCAATGCCTCAGCTCATATGACCGTCGTGAATGCAGTTTCATCATCTCAGGCCGCGCCCAAGCTGTAAAGACTCACCGAACCCAGACAAGAACAGCTAGACTGCTAGACATCCGATTGACCTACACTGCTCGTTTGGTCGAATATCTCATGCGGTGATACCAGCTGAGTCAGACAACAATCTCGCTGGGAAAATTGCATGGCCACAGCAAAGCTGTCGGCAGTGCAGTTTGTGCAGCCCGTAGCACCAGGAAGCCACTAAAACCAGGCCCCACGGTGACTCTGGGTGCAGAACCGGATTCTTCCAACACCATGCAGACGACACGCTCCAATTCAAGTCGGCGCAAGCAGCTCCAAGTCTCAAGAGTGGCCTGTGTCAGCGTGAGCTGAGTATGAACGAATCAATGCCTCAGCTCATATGACCGTCGTGAATGCAGTTTCATCATCTCAGGCCGCGCCCAAGCTGTAAAGACTCACCGAAGCGGACAAACACAGCTAGACTGCTAGACATCCAATTGACCTACGCTGCTCGTTTTGTTGAATCATGCGGTGATACCAGCTGAGTCAGACAACAATCTCGCTGGGAAAAGTGCATGGCCACAGCAAAGCTGTCGGCAGTGCAGTTTGTGCAGCCCGTAGCACCAAGAAGCCACGAAAACCAGGCCCCACGGTGACTCTGGGTGCAGAACCGGATTCTTCCAACACCATGCAGACGACACGCTCCAAGGCAAGTCGGCGCAAGCAGCTCCAAGTCTCAAGAGTGGCCTGTGTCAGCGTGAGCTGAGTATGAACGAATCAATGCCTCAGCTCATATGACCGTCGTGAATGCAGTTTCATCATCTCAGGCCGCGCCCAAGCTGTAGAGACTCACCGAACCCAGACAAGAACAGCTAGACTGCTAGACATCCGATTGACCCACACTGCTCGTTTGGTCGAATATCTCATGCGGTGATACCAGCTGAGTCAGACAACAATCTCGCTGGGAAAAGTGCATGGCCACAGCAAAGCTGTCGGCAGTGCAGTTTGTGCAGCCCGTAGCACCAGGAAGCCACTAAAACCAGGCCCCACGGTGACTCTGGGTGCAGAACCGGATTCTTCCAACACCATGCAGACGACACGCTCCAAGGCAAGTCTGTGCTAGCAGCTCCAAGTCTCAAGAGTGGCCTGTGTCAGCGTGAGCTGAGTATGAACGAATCACTGCTTCAGCTCATATGACCGTCGTGAATGCAGTTTCATCATCTCAGGCCGCGCCCAAAATGTAGAGACTCACCGAACCCAGACAAGAACAGCTAGACTGCTAGACATCCGATTGACCAACTCTGCTCGTTTGGTCGAATATCTCATGCGGTCATACCAGCTGAGCCAGACAACAATCTCGCTGGGAAAAGTGCATGGCCACAGCAAAGCTATCGGCAGTGCAGTTTGCACAGCCCGTAGCACCAGGAAGCCACGAAAACCAGGCCCCACGGTGACTCCGGGTGCAGAACCGGATGCTTCCAACACCATGCAGACGACACGCTCCAAGGCAAGTCGGCGCAAGCAGCTCCAAGTCTCAAGAGTGGCCTGTGTCAGCGTGAGCTGAGTATGAACGAATCAATGCCTCAGCTCATATGACCGTCGTGAATGCAGTTTCATCATCTCAGGCCGCGCCCAAGCTGTAGAGACTCACCGAACCCAGACAAGAACAGCTAGACTGCTAGACATCCGATTGACCAACTCTGCTCGTTTGGTCGAATATCTCATGCGGTCATACCAGCTGAGCCAGACAACAATCTCGCTGGGAAAAGTGCATGGCCACAGCAAAGCTATCGGCAGTGCAGTTTGCACAGCCCGTAGCACCAGGAAGCCACGAAAACCAGGCCCCACGGTGACTCTGGGTGCAGAACCGGATGATTCCAACACCCTGCAGACGACACGCTCCAATTCAAGTCGGCGCAAGCAGCTCCAAGTCTCAAGAGTGGCCTGTGTCAGCGTGAGCTGAGTATGAACGAATCAATGCCTCAGCTCATATGACCGTCGTGAATACAGTTTCATCATCTCAGGCCGCGCCCAAGCTGTAGAGACTCACCGAACCCAGACAAGAACAGATAGACTGCTAGACATCCGATTGACCTACACTGCTCGTTTGGTCGAATATCTCATGCGGTGATACCAGCTGAGCCAGACAACAATCTCGCTGGGAAAAGTGCATGGCCACAGCAAAGCTGTCGCAGTGAGTTTGTGCAGCCCGTAGCACCAGGAAGCCACTAAAACACGGCCCCACGGTGACTCTGGGTGCAGAACCGGATGCTTCCAACAACCTGCAGACGTCATGCTCCAAAGCAAGTCGGTGCAAGCAGCTCCAAGTCTCAAGAGTGGCCTGTGTCAGCGTGAGCTGAGTATGAACGAATCAATGCCTCAGCTCATATGACCGTCGTGAATGCAGTTTCATCATCTCAGGCCGCGCCCAAGCTGTAAAGACTCACCGAACCCAGAGAAGAACAGCTAGACTGCTAGACATCCGATTGACCTACTCTGCTCGATTGGTTGCATGTCTCATGCGGTGATACCAACTGAGCCAGACAACAATCTCGCTGGGAAAAGTGCATGGCCACAGCAAAGCTGTCGCAGTGAGTTTGTGCAGCCCGTAGCACCAGGAAGCCACTAAAACCCGGCCCCACGGTGACTCTGGGTGCAGAACCGATGCTTCCAACAACCTGCAGACGTCATGCTCCAAAGCAAGTCGGCGCAAGCAGCTCCAAGTCTCAAGAGTGGCCTGTGTCAGCGTGAGCTGAGTATGAACGAATCAATGCCTCAGCTCATATGACCGTCGTGAATGCAGTTTCATCATCTCAGGCCGCGCCCAAGCTGTCGAGACTCACCGAACCCAGACAAGAGCAGCTGGACTGCTAGACATCCGATTGACCAACTCTGCTAGATTGGTTGCATGTCTCATGCGGTGATACCAGCTGAGCCAGACAACAATCTCGCTGGGAAAAGTGCATGGCCACAGCAAAGCTGTCGGCAGTGCAGTTTGTGCAGCCCGTAGCACCAGGAAGCCACGAAAACCCGGCCCCACGGTGACTCTGGGCGCACAACCCAACTAATCGGTGCCCCAGAGCCTCACAACCTGAACTTGAGCCTGGTTTACGTCCTGACCCATAATTAAACCTCGATCCCTTGCAACCCTCAGGCATCAAACCTGCCCTGCGGCTTTGCAATAGAACTGTACAGTACAAGCGTCCCTCAAAACCCCAGTCTAAGCGTGTGGGCGCCTAAACCCCAGAAGCATTATAAACCCCCTAAATTAGAACCTATAAACTTTAAATCATACGAACAACCTAAAGCTCTGACACCCCAAACCCAAAGCCAAGATCTTCTAAGACGTCGAAAAGCATGGTCTGTCTTCGCCTTCAGACTTTAACAGAACAGTCGTCGTTGTGATTCTTCGGTGCTTCAGGCTTTTGATTTACAGGTAATAAGTTACTCCCCCAGAAGATAAACAAATATTCCCATCCAACACGCACCAGGATGCCCAGCAACCTAGGAGCAAACAAGGGCTCCCCTTTTGGTATAACTTTAAATCTTTAAGGCACCTTAGGACTACAAAAAAGGAAAATGGGCCACTGGGAGGCCTAGTTACTATAAAGACAAAAATGCCTGAATTCGCAAGCCTCACTGTCTAAACCCCTGAAAAAGCCGAAAGCCTGAACCCTGAAACATCAAAGCGCTACCGTCTTCAAAGCTTGAAGCCTGAGGCTAATTAGGGTATAGGGTTTAAGGTCTTGAAACAGAAAACTGAACAGACAGTCGTCTGGGTTTCCGGGCGCACTCCTCCAGGCCCTCTGCCGTGTCTGACACGCTGATGTCCTGCTTTCGGCCGTTCTGGGTTTATAGGGTTCCTAATGTATATACATCCCCCGCGAATCGGATCTGTACTGTATAACCCCTAAACAGGAAAGGGGCTTGTCAATTAGTCACCCCCCCCCCCCCCGGCGAACCCTATTCTAATCATGAAGGCCTCCGCATTATGGCTCTGGGGTTTTGGAAGACGTTGTAGCCATAAGCAAGTCCATATTGACTAGAAGGGGCTATGACCAGTCCTGCGACCTCTATACACTCCTCCCCAAACCGAAAACTGCTGTGGTCGACTCAGACCTCGCCACATGTTTTACGGACAACACTAAACCTGAACTCAGACCTTAACTGAAGCCCGAAAAGAACCACTAGAGCAACCCCTTGAAGGAACCCTACTATAGAACCCGAAAACCCTTAATGGAACCGTACTATAGAACCCTAAACCCTTAATGGAACCCTACGATAGAACCCTAAACCCTTAAAGGAGCCCTACTATAGAACCCGAAACTCCTAGTGGAACCCTACTGTGGAGCCCTAAACCCTTAAATGGAACCCAGGAACCTATGAAGTTAGGGTCAGCGGCCTCGCGCAGCGTCACTACCGCCCGGAGGAGATCGTCGAGTATAGAAGCCAGATCGTCCTGGCGGTTTCGGGTTTTAGGGTTTAGGGTTTAGGGGTTTAGGGTTTTAGGGCTTTAGGCGTTTAGGGGTTTAGGGTTTAGGGTGGTTTAGGGTCCCTAAGGCTCCATGTGCCCATATAGTATAGACTTAGGCCTTAAAGTGCCTATATAGGAACCCCCTTTAAGGCCTTAGTCTCTTCTATATGGGCACATGGAGCCTTTGGAGGGTTAGGGCTGTGCAAACGCGACAAAGCCTAAACCCTTGCTTTCAAGTCAGGGTGCACAAGACGAGCATCCAGGTTCGTCACCCGACAACCCTAACTATACATATACCAAAATCTACTTCTAACTCCGATTGAATTTTCTGGTACTCAGAACCTCACCCAGGGTGGTCCTGTGAAGCTTGTGAACAAATACTCGTAAACAAGATCCTCTTAAGGCCAATTCACTGGCTAAAAACAAGGTTGCCCCAAGAAGCCTCTGCACCAGAACAGGTTATTTAGGGCTTTAGGTTTAAAGGGATACAAAAGGCTTTGGGTTTAAAAGGGTAAAGGGTTTAGGCCCCTCCTTGTCGAAGGTCTCGCGTAGGGTCCGGATCAGCGACATCAGCCGATCGACAAGATCCAAGCAGACCTGAGTGTTGGGGCGAATGATATTACCTTGTATTGCCCAGTATCGGGTGTGCAGCTTGAGGCTGTCGGGATAAATTGTAGGATTGGGGAATAGTTCGTCTTGGATCACCAAAAGTCAGTCGGGCTTCGGGCTATATGTAAGAAGGGCTAGAACAGCGACTATGAGGGAATACCTTTCTGAAATTATTCACCCCCCCCCCGGGGCCCCTGCATTGCTCATGCTTCTAACGTTTGTTTTGAGCCACTGGTTCTGATGTGGTCGAATATTAGAGCTTCCAACAACAGGGGATACCATATTCAGACCCTTAAACAACAGGATCCACGACATGAACATCTTCAATACACAAACCTCTGACTCTTCCATCGGACACCCCACCCCGCCTCAGCTGCTGGCACTAGGTTCCGACATCTTGCGTGCTTCCGATCCAGTTAATAGGTTTCGAGGCTTTGAATGTTGCAATTCGGTTGGATGCTGCAGAAAGATATCTCAAGCTCAGCCATCTCAAGGATAGGGTTAAACATGTACATGTTTATTCCTTATTGGGTTCAGGTACCAATCAAAAATGTAAAATGTTACCCAATTATGACAAAGTCAGTCTTGGCATGAGACGAGGCAGCAAGAGAAGAGGCCGAGGAAAGAGGCCGGTAACCTTTGAAAAACCCACAGTGCAGGCCTGGACACCAACACGCAGAAACCTGAACCCTCAACTCCCAAAGCAAGCCCTAAACCCCAAGACCCAAAATCCCGAAACCTCAGCCCTGCTAGATCACTGCAAGCATCCCTTAAAGGAGCCCCAAACCCCCAAAGCCAGCCATTGGATCCCCCGCCGAAGCTACATCGCCACCTGGCCGGCGTGAGGCGGCGGTCTACATGCTGAGGGTACACCAGGACCCCTCCGATGGCCCTTTTATAGAGCCCTTATGGTGCTGAATAGTGGGTATTAGGATGGTCGGGCGCGGGGGTGGGGGGTCTAGGCAGAGTTTAGCGTTAAGGGTTTAGAGTTGAGTTCAGGGTGTAGCAACATAGTTTGACAAGAGCCTTAGGGGTACGGTATCTAATTATAAGCTTTGATGAAGGCTTTATCGAGTTTTAGAAAGGTCTGAAAGCAGTCGAATAAGGTTATCGCAAGGGCGTTTATACGGGTTTCATGGGGTTATACACGTGACAAGGACGTGTCTTAGGTCCAGGCAAGCAAACACTATGTACTTATAGGCCCGAAAGATACCAAACCGGAGGTCTTTTTTCCGGGCAAGAAATCTTGCATCTGATTCGTAGTTTGTACTTACATCGTTCTTACAAGAACCAACAGACGGTTTCAGACGGTTTAGGGCTTAGGGTTTAGGGTTTTGGGTTTAGGGTTTAGGGTTCAGGGTCGAGGGCTTAGAGGCTTCGGGGCTCAAGGCCCTTGACCTCTCCCCTCGCTCGACGGCTCGGGAACCCAGAGATTCCAAAACCCCCCCCCCCCCCAAATATAGGGGTTCCGGGTGTAGGGTTTATACGGCTTCGGGTTTATAGGGTTTAGGGTTTAGGGTTTATAGGGTTTAGGGTTTAGGGTTTATAGGGTTTAGGGTTTAGGGTTTAGGTTTATAGGGTTTAGGGTTTAAGGGGTTCCGGGTTGCTAGATTCAGACGCCACTGGCCCGCGACGTCAAGACTCTGGGGCTGGACCGTTCAGTCTGTGTCTACGGGTGATACTGTTGATGATATAAATCCTGCATTACCTTAAGGCTTAAGGACCCTAAGCTATGGGATTTATGGTACATTCCTTACTATGGGTGATGCAGGATTTATATCATCAACCGTACTGGCCCCCTATCTCTGCCGTAGTGCTGAGTAGACTCAACTGAACCTCAGAAAGGGATTAATGGGAATGTGCAGACGAGAAAAAACTGAAGCGACAAATTAGGGACCGGTGAGATTGATCACTTTTCTGGTCAAGGTTCTAGTACAATGACATAACTGCGACAAATATTACAAGTTTGGATCTAAAGCCTGTGGGACGAGAAGAAACGAAGTGAACCCCAGGTATGTGCCAGGTGCCTTGGGAAGCCACAGCGGGCGACAGGACCTGCAATCTACAAATTTCTGCAGAGTTATAGTCGTTGCATCTAGTTTTCGCTTCTTTTGAAAGGGGTTGGGGGTGGGGGGGTAGTCATCCTGGCAAGACAGCTAATCCTAGACAACCACGAAGAGCCCAAAGACATTAACAAGGCAGTTCAGGCTTGTTTTGATCCCGAGGGTAGCTTCAAGCACTTATATCGGAGCTTCCACGAAAGCAGTCGGTAGGGGCGCCCTAATCGCTTGAAAGGGTTTGACGGCACATTTCAGTACAATCACTACGAACTGTTCCGACCCCCAACCCCCGAGGCTCCACGTACCCATCTGGGAGTTTCCGAAAATCAGGGGTACCTTATTTGGGGGTCCTTATAATAAGGATCCTACTATTTAGGGTACTATATTAGGGTCCCCTATTTTCGGAAACTCCCATATAGTATAGACTCAAGCCTTAAAAGCCCTAAAGGGGCTCCTAAATGCCTAAGTCTATACTATATGGGCACACGGAGCCTTAGGGCACAGTACCCCGACTTCCTGGATGGGATACCTACTAAGACCCTTGTGAGACTAGCCCAGGAGATCTAGAAAGCTCTGATATAGTAGAGGCCTTAAAAATTAGAATAGGGTTCCTTTGAAACGGGTCTATAAGGGTCACTATAAGGGATCTACAAGGGTACTATATAAAAGGGGCCTTGATAATCGGAGTTTTAGGGCCCAGGGTACGAAGATTTTAATACGGAGCCCCCGAAATAGTATCGACACTTAGTGAAGCTTTTGTAGCACACTCCTAACCTCTACGACTGAGACCAACACACTCCAAAAAGAACTACAGCAGAAGCCGAAAAGTTGGAAACCCGATAGCCTCAATCCCTAAGGGCAAAGTATAGGGAATCCCAGCACGATTCGTCCCGAATTAGGTTTCCAAGTTTTTGGAGTTTACAATACGGAACCTTGCCAAAGCATTCTCAAGACGTCAGTCCGAAACCCCCTAGACTTAGACCCAGAGCACAGCATCCTGTTCATGACACCCGACAGACCACTAAAGCCTGAAAAATATAGGGGCCTGAAACCCTAGCATAGGGTTTGGGGGGTTTATAGTATACCATCTAAATATAGTAAGGAACTCCCTGAAGCCTTTTTCCGAACACGCTCTCCGCCTTGAGGATCAGCTGCAGCCCATCGTGCTCGCCTTGCTGGAGTTGCTTACGGAGTCCATAAACTACCAAAACCAACTTCTAATGGTGCCCTACCAAAAAACAGGGTTCTGGTAGGTCGAGGTAGTATAGAAGAAGCCAGAAAGTTGGAGCGTCATTGTCCTCATGCCCTTAAAGTAAAGAAAAGGGAATCCTAGCGCTAATCATCCTTAATCCATGTTCCAACTTTCTTGGGTTCACTATATAGGTGCCTTGGTAACCAGTGACTAGGATGGAGGCCCAGGGGCCGATTATGGATAAGTTGCATCGGGACCAGGTGCGAAGGGAATGTGAAGGTGCTATTCAAAGCCCTGTACTATGCAAAAAGGGTGCAGGGCGGGTTTGAGTTGAGGATTTCGGAGTAAGGCAGCTTTCGGAGATTGAACGGCAGTTTGAAGATTAATATAGGGGCCTTAATAACTAGAATAAGGTCATGGGGCCCTTATGCTACAATTAAAATCAGGAACCTCCAACATACTGTAGGCAATCATTAAGGCCCCTATATATAGTAGGGTTGAGGCGGCAAGATCTTGAATCAGATACCAAGGCTTCCTCTGAATACTGAAGGATCCTTGACATGTCGGACAGCTGTCACGAGGATCCCAAGGCTCTATTCCATTCCCGAGACCGCAGCTTGCAGACCGCAACTGAAGGAATCGAACACATAATGGAATAAGTAATGAGTGATGAAGGTCCATAGAGTCTGTACATTAAGTACGGCCCCCATACAGTAAGAGTCTATAATCGGGCTACTATTAAGGTCCTACTATATCCATATTATGAATATTATTCAACTACTACTGAGTGGGGGCCGTACCTAATCTACCTAATCTATACACACAAAACTGTGGGCTGTAAGGATGTTGGGACCAAGAACGATGAAGCACCGGAAAGCCATAAACTTCCAGGACCCCACGGGACTCTGGGTGCCAAATTCAAGGTCGATGGTGCACAAGGCCGCAACAGCGTGAGCTGAGTAAGGATGAATCAACGGAATTCCTCATATGACCGTCGTGAATGTCTTTCTCATCATGGAAGACCAAGCACCGCTCAAGCAACCCCTGACAACAACAATCGTGAAATATCGTTCTCATATGCAAGACAAACAGCACTCACAGACCAGTCACAACTTCAGCGGCAATCTCATGCGAAGACACCAGCCAAGCTCACAAGAAGCTCACTGGATCAAGAGCATGGCCAAAGCGAAGCTGTTGGCACTGCGCTCTTTGCAGCCCGTAGCACCGGAAGGCCATGAAATTCCGGGACCCCACGGTGACTCTGGGTGCAACATTGAAAGGCATGTGGTACACCTGGTACACCTCAAGGTGTACCACTTTCAACCGTGTCACGGATTCTGCAAGTCGGTGCAAAGGCCCACATCAGCGTGAGCTGAGTAAGGATGAATCAACGGCATTCCTCATATGACCGTCGTGAATGTCTTTCTCATCATGGAAAGCCAGCACCACTGCTCAACAACCCCTCACAACAACAATCGTGAAATATCGTTCTCATATGCAAGACCAGCAGCACTGACAAACCACTCACAAATTCAGCCGCTATCTCATGCGAAGACACCAGCCAAGCTCACAAGAAGCTCACTGGATCAAGAGCATGGCCACAGCGAAGCTGTTGGCACTGCACTCTGTGCAGCCCGTAGCACCGGAAGGCCACGAAAGTCTAGGACCCCACGGTGACTCTGGGTGCAACATGGAAACGCATACTGCGCAGCTGGTACATGTGACAGTTTCAAGCGGCGTCGCGCATTCTCCAAGCCGGTGCAATGGCCCACATCAGCGTGAGCTGAGAAAGAATGAATCAACGGAATTCCTCATATGACCGTCGTGAATGTCTTTCTCATCATGGAAGACCAAGCACCGCTCAAGCAACCCCTGACAACAACAATCGTGAAATATCGTTCTCATATGCAAGACCAACAGCACTCACAGACCAGTCACAACTTCAGCGGCTATCTCATGCGAAGACACCAGCCAAGCTCACAAGAAGCTCACTGGATCAAGAGCATGGCCACAGCGAAGCTGTTGGCACTGCGCTCTTTGCAGCCCGTAGCACCGGAAGGCCATGAAATTCCGGGACCCCACGGTGACTCTGGGTGCAACATTGACAGGCATGTGGTACACCTGGTGCACCTCACAGTGTACCAATTTTCAACCGTGTCACGGATTCTGCAAGTCGATGCAAAGGCCAACATCAGCGTGAGCTGAGTAAGGATGAATCAACGGCATTCCTCATATGACCGTCGTGAATGTCTTTCTCATCATGGAAGGCCAAGCACTGCGCACTGCTCAACAACCCCTCACAACAACAATCGTGAAATATCGCTCTCATATGCAAGACCGACACCACTCACAAACCAGTCACAACTTCAGCGGCTATCTCATGCGAAGACACCAGCCAAGCTCACAGGAAGCTCACTGGACCAAGAGCATGGCCCCAGCTAAGCTGTTGGCACTGCGCTCTTTGCAGCCCGTAGCACCGGAAGGCCATGAAATTCCGGGACCCCACGGTGACTCTGGGTGCAACATTGAAAGGCATGTGGTACACCTGGTGCACCTCAAGGTGTACCACTTTCAACCGTGTCACGGGTTCTGCAAGTCGATGCAAAGGCCCACATCAGCGTGAGCTGAGTAAGGATGAATCAACGGCATTCCTCATATGACCGTCGTGAATGTCTTTCTCATCATGGAAGGCCAAGCACTGCGCACTCCTCAACAACCCCTCACAACAACAATCGTGAAATATCGTTCTCATATGCAAGACCGACACCACTCACAGACCAGTCACAACTTCAGCGGCTATCTCATGCGAAGACACCAGCCAAGCTCACAGGAAGCTCACTGGATCAAGAGCATGGCCACAGCGAAGCTGTTGGCACTGCGCTCTTTGCAGCCCGTAGCACCGGAAGGCCATGAAATTCCCGGACCCCACGGTGACTCTGGGTGCAACATTGAAAGGCATGTGGTACACCTGGTGCACCTCACAGTGTACCACTTTCAACCGTGTCACGGATTCTGCAAGTCGATGCAAAGGCCCACATCAGCGTGAGCTGAGTAAGGATGAATCAACGGAATTCCTCATATGACCGTCGTGAATGTCTTTCTCATCATGGAAGACCAAGCACCGCTCAAGCAACCCCTGACAACAACAATCGTGAAATATCGTTCTCATATGCAAGACCAACAGCACTCACAGACCAGTCACAACTTCAGCCGCTATCTCATGCGAAGACACCAGCCAAGCTCACAAGAAGCTCACTGGATCAAGAGCATGGCCACAGCGAAGCTGTTGGCACTGCGCTCTTTGCAGCCCGTAGCACCGGAAGGCCATGAAATTCCGGGACCCCACGGTGACTCTGGGTGCAACATTGAAAGGCATGTGGTACACCTGGTACACCTCAAGGTGTACCACTTTCAACCGTGTCACGGATTCTGCAAGTCGGTGCAAAGGCCCACATCAGCGTGAGCTGAGTAAGGATGAATCAACGGCATTCCTCATATGACCGTCGTGAATGTCTTTCTCATCATGGAAGGCCAAGCACTGCGCACTGCTCAACAACCCCTCACAACAACAATCGTGAAATATCGTTCTCATATGCAAGACCGACACCACTCACAAACCAGTCACAACTTCAGCGGCTATCTCATGCGAAGACACCAGCCAAGCTCAAAAGAAGCTCACTGGATCAAGAGCATGGCCACAGCGAAGCTGTTGGCACTGCACTCTGTGCAGCCCGTAGCACCGGAAGGCCACGAAAGTCTAGGACCCCACGGTGACTCTGGGTGCAACATGGAAACGCATATTGCGCAGCTGGTACATGTGACACTTTCAAGCGGCGTCGCGCATTCTCCAAGCCGGTGCAATGGCCCACATCAGCGTGAGCTGAGTAAGGATGAATCAACGGAATTCCTCATATGACCGTCGTGAATGTCTTTCTCATCATGGAAGACCAAGCACCGCTCAAGCAACCCCTGACAACAACAATCGTGAAATATCGTTCTCATATGCAAGACCAACAGCACTCACAGACCAGTCACAACTTCAGCCGCTATCTCATGCGAAGACACCAGCCAAGCTCACAAGAAGCTCACTGGATCAAGAGCATGGCCACAGCGAAGCTGTTGGCACTGCGCTCTTTGCAGCCCGTAGCACCGGAAGGCCATGAAATTCCGGGACCCCACGGTGACTCTGGGTGCAACATTCAAAGGCATGTGGTACACCTGGTACACCTCACAGTGTACCACTTTCAACCGTGTCACGGATTCTGCAAGTCGATGCAAAGGCCCACATCAGCGTGAGCTGAGTAAGGATGAATCAACGGAATTCCTCATATGACCGTCGTGAATGTCTTTCTCATCATGGAAGACCAAGCACCGCTCAAGCAACCCCTGACAACAACAATCGTGAAATATCGTTCTCATATGCAAGACCAACAGCACTCACAGACCAGTCACAACTTCAGCGGCTATCTCATGCGAAGACACCAGCCAAGCTCACAAGAAGCTCACTGGATCAAGAGCATGGCCACAGCGAAGCTGTTGGCACTGCGCTCTTTGCAGCCCGTAGCACCGGAAGGCCATGAAATTCCGGGACCCCACGGTGACTCTGGGTGCAACATTGACAGGCATGTGGTACACCTGGTGCACCTCACAGTGTACCAATTTTCAACCGTGTCACGGATTCTGCAAGTCGATGCAAAGGCCAACATCAGCGTGAGCTGAGTAAGGATGAATCAACGGCATTCCTCATATGACCGTCGTGAATGTCTTTCTCATCATGGAAGGCCAAGCACTGCGCACTGCTCAACAACCCCTCACAACAACAATCGTGAAATATCGCTCTCATATGCAAGACCGACACCACTCACAAACCAGTCACAACTTCAGCGGCTATCTCATGCGAAGACACCAGCCAAGCTCACAGGAAGCTCACTGGACCAAGAGCATGGCCCCAGCTAAGCTGTTGGCACTGCGCTCTTTGCAGCCCGTAGCACCGGAAGGCCATGAAATTCCGGGACCCCACGGTGACTCTGGGTGCAACATTGAAAGGCATGTGGTACACCTGGTGCACCTCAAGGTGTACCACTTTCAACCGTGTCACGGGTTCTGCAAGTCGATGCAAAGGCCCACATCAGCGTGAGCTGAGTAAGGATGAATCAACGGCATTCCTCATATGACCGTCGTGAATGTCTTTCTCATCATGGAAGACCAGCACCACTGCTCAACAATCCCTCACAACAACGCAGGTGGAATGTCTTTCTCCTTTGCCAGGCCACCAGCACATATAAACCACTCACAACTTCAGCAGCTATCTCATGCGAAGACACCAGCCAAGCTCACAAGAAGCTCACTGGATCAAGAGCACGGCCACAGCGAAGCTGTCGGCACTGCGCTCTTTGCAGCCCGTAGCACCGGAAGGCCATGAAATTCCAGGACCCCACGGTGACTCTGGGTGCACATTGAAAGGCATGTGGTACACCTGGTACACCTCACAGTGTACCACTTTCAACCGTGTCACGGATTCTGCAAGTCGGTGCAATGGCCCACATCAGCGTGAGCTGAGTAAGGATGAATCAACGGCATTCCTCATATGACCGTCGTGAATGTCTTTCTCATCATGGAAGACCAGCACCACTGCTCAACAATCCCTCACAACAACGCAGGTGGAATGTCTTTCTCCTTTGCCAGGCCACCAGCACATATAAACCACTCACAACTTCAGCAGCTATCTCATGCGAAGACACCAGCCAAGCTCACAAGAAGCTCACTGGATCAAGAGCACGGCCACAGCGAAGCTGTCGGCACTGCGCTCTTTGCAGCCCGTAGCACCGGAAGGCCATGAAATTCCAGGACCCCACGGTGACTCTGGGTGCACATTGAAAGGCATGTGGTACACCTGGTACACCTCACAGTGTACCACTTTCAACCGTGTCACGGATTCTGCAAGTCGGTGCAATGGCCCACATCAGCGTGAGCTGAGTAAGGATGAATCAACGGCATTCCTCATATGACCGTCGTGAATGTCTTTCTCATCATGGAAGGCCAGCAGCACTCACTGCTCAACCAACCCCTCACAACAACAATCGTGAAATATCGTTCTCATATGCAAGGCCAACAGCACTCACAAACCAGTCACAACTTCGGCGGTTTAGGCTCTTGAGAAGCCCGGAAATGTGCGTGCATTTAAAACGGTGGTGCAAGAAGCTCAAGGATGGCGCAGTTTGAAAGCCATTTACAACAAGTTCAAAGCCCCAGTCTTCAGCCGGTGTCCCAGCGGTAAGCCCTATCCATACCCTACAAAGTGGCACGGGTTTAAGCCCCAAGCCCGATTTACGGGACAAGTCCTCGAACCCTAAACTATAAGGGTAAAAGGAGGGACCCCTAATAAGGACCCCTAGGTATATACCCTTAATATAGCTATTATGTACCCATTATATAGCCCATTATAGGGTAGGGGTCCCCATTAAGGGTCCCTCCTTTTCCCCTTTGATAAACCCTAAACCCTAAACCCTAAACCCCTAAACCCTAAACATAAACGAAGGAGCTGATGCTCCAGGACTCTTTCGCGCTTTCCGCGCCCGTCTGACTTAACCTCGTGGTGGGGACTCTTAATTTAGGGTTTAGGGTTTTGGTTTAGGGTTTAGGGTTTAGGGTTTAGGGTTTAAGTTTGAGGGCGTAGGGCATGGGGGTATAAGGTTGGTTTGCTCATTTTTTCAATAACCGGCCCCGAAGACTTCAAGCTTTCGAAGATAGACCAATTATGTGAGGCCAAAAAGTTCGAAGATCTCCCATTGCCCATAGGCTTTAAGGGGTTTAGGGTTTAGGGCTGCCATTGGCTTTCTAAGCTTTTGTGGCGGCATTTGGGGTCCGAAGGGACACTGTTTTCAGCTCGCAGGTTTCCAAGGACAATGCCTGACACGTCATCCCGAACACCTACCGTTAAACTACTGTTGATGATATAATGACAATGCCTGACACGTCATCCCGAACACCTACCGTTAAACTACTTTTGATGATATAAATCCTGCATTACCTTAAGGACCCTAGACTATGGGATATATGGTATATTCTTTATTATGGGTAGCGCAGGATTTATATCATCAACCCTACCAAACCCTACTTTTCTGTAATTAGCTTCTCAGTATAAGTTCAGATTATGGAGTTTATAGGGACCCTACAACAAAAAGTAGGTTTTGGGTAAGTTCAGGTACACTCAACTAAGATTCAATGAGGCTCAACGCCAAACCGTAGGCAACCCCTTAAACCCTGAACTGCAGCAACTCCACAGAATCAACAATTTAAAGCTATGAAACCACTCTGTGGCGACTTCGCCCTCAAAGCCGGCGCAAAACCCTCCGCACTGAGAACCTAACACCGATGCAAACTCTATAACACCCATAGGGGCAAGTTAGGGTTAAAGGGTATACTACCCAGCTATATGGGAGTTTCCGAAAATTAGGGGTACCTCATTTTGGGGTCCTTTTAATAAGGATCCTACTATTTACGGTACTATATTTGGATCCCCTATTTTCGGAAACTCCCATAGACTAGAGACACGCATCCAATCCCTTCAAAACCATAAGCGGCCGTAAACCCCCGAACCCCGAACTCACTCGGAGTTCCCACACAGCTCTAGCCCTGAACTCGATGATAAATCCTGAACTCAAAACCACCCCAAAAACGGAAAAACCCGTAACCCCCAAACTCTATACTGAACTTAGACCCCTAGCTACAACTATAATTTTAGTTGTTTCTGAGGGAATATAGCAATAAAAAACTAGCAACTATTTCTACGTACCCCAAAGTGAAACCTAAACCCAAAGCCCGGAACCCCTAAACTCTGGTCTGGGGGTTCGAAGTTGGAAGTTTGGGAAGGTCGAAGGCTACAGCACGCCCTAAACCCTAAACCCTAGCGCAACCAAAGAGATTGGGGCTCCGAATGGGTGTTGAGGGTTTTGCTGGGGTTTGGGATTACAAAGGTTTACGCAGGATTTCGTGGGGTTAGGATTTAGGTTTGGGGGCTTTTGAGGTTTCGGGTTTAGTCAGTCAAGGGGTTTAGGGCTTAGGAAACTGGAGCCCTCAATAAACGCTATCCTGCATGAGCAAGATATAGTCGGAATTTGCAAAAAGTCGGAATTTGCAAAAGAGCTCTGTTCTTTGGCCTTGACAAACAGTCTGGCGCAAGATTTTAAGAAACTCGGCACGAGTGCCCGACTCCTTCTCAATGGCTTTCGCAGCATCGACAACCTGGCTTTCTATCTCTCGCCTTCTCTCTCTTTCTCTCTCTCTCTCTCTCTCTCTCTCTCTTTCTCTCTGTCTTTCTATCTTTCTTGCTTTCCTTCTGTCTTTCTGTCTTTCTTTCTGCCTTTCTGTCTTTCTTGCTTTCCTTGTGTCTTACTTAATTTCTCACTCTCTCGCTCTCTCTCTCACTCAGGTTCCACAGAAAACACTTAATCATGAGGGCACCCATTTTCCGGTTGGTCAGGGTTTTTGTGCAGGCCCACAGATAGAAAGGGGCCAGGAGTGCTGCAGTATAAGGGATCCTACGGCTGATGATCTAAATCCTGCATTACCTTAAGGACCCTAGCCTATGGGATTTATCGCATATTCCTTATGCAGGATCTGTATCATCAACCGTCGCACTGATCCTCCGAAAGTCATGTTCCAACTTTCTGGCTTCTTCTGTAGTGAGTTTAGGAGGATCGGGATTCGCATTTTGCAGTTGTCTGCGGTTTTGCTGCTGGGTGGTGAGCTTCGGGGCTTCAGCTGCCGAGAGGGTACATATCATGGGAAAAGTCCGAGAACACCTTAAGCACTTCAATCCCTACACCAGCCCAAAGCCAAGTTAGGTTTTCTATATGGGCCTCTCTAATGCACGCAACCTCTGCATGCTACCCTTGAGCCACTGAAACTCCTCAGCCCAACAGAACTCTGGTTCCTGCGGGCCCTTCTCTAACTTACGCCCCTATAAGGACACTCTAATCAAACACCGCCTCGAGGACCCATCAACCTACAGAGCCCTGTTTGACTTCAAACCCTGAACCTTAAACCCGATGTCAGTAAAGCTTTGCAATCCAGACCCTGGGTCCTGCAAACCAGGTTCGGAGCGCGCACCCCACACTCTTGCACAACTTCGTGAAACACCAACAACACATAAGCCAACAGTTAGGACAGGGATATCCATCGATATCCCTGACATCCCAGACAAACCCCCGCTTTCTGCACAACTTACTTGCTCGGGCGGCTGTCAAGAGAAGGGCCCGTTTGTGGTTCCCAAACTATAGGGTGCCGTTTTAAGAAGAGTATGACTCCAGTGCGACATAGGGTTTCCCAAAAGGACGATGATTTTGACAGTTACCAATATGTAGTATGTACTTAGCTTTCAAGTACCGACATAGGGACTATCTAAGGCTAACGGATATACTATATGGGTACATGGGGCCTTCTGGTAGTAAGTAAGGTCCTTGGCTGTTCGCTTGGCTCCGGGCGCGCCAGGCGGCCGCATCCCGAACCGGCCTGAGAAAGGAACCATGCACACAGGGCGTGCTTAGGTTCAGGGTGGAGGGTTTAGGGTTCAGGCGAATAGTTTACGGGCTTTACTGATTGGAAGTATTCTCCACTGGGGTGCACGTCACCTAACATGAACGGCTTTTGTCGACCTTGGGTGGAGGGCTTATGGTGCAGACTTGAAGGCCTACATCCTCGCGGACTGGCGGGCAACAGTCATCAGTCTCACGATGTCAAACATCATCATGGATTAGCTCTCCGCGCACAATGGAGGCCTGCGGGCTTCGCTTTGTGATCTTTCGTTCCCAGGCAGCCTAGAATGATCTTCCGGGGTTTGGGTATCCACATCTCAGTCTTTCATGGGGTTTAAATCCTGCATACTACTCCGCCCAAGGGCGCACCTTAGCCGATGAGCCGATACAGCCCTCAACTCTACGTGGAGGTTCATTGGGTAGTTAAAAGTGCCCTAATGAGGGTTATAAGGGTAGTTCTAAGTGGTTATAAGTATAGCTACCTTGCATTTAAGGGGGTTTCCGAAAACTAGGGGTACCTTACTTTGGGGTCCTTATAATAAGGATCTATACTATTTAGAGTACTATATTAGGATCCCCTATTTTCGGAAACTCCCATAACTACCCATGAACCTCCAAGCTGACTCTGTCTCACCTCTTCCGGCCTCAGCCGCGAGGTCATCTCTGTCGCAGCTTCTGCCAACAGCTTCATGGTCCCAGAAGGCCTGGGAATCTACTTGCCGCTTCCTCGATTTTCAGGCTTCAGAGCAACATTCAAGGGGTCGGGGTTTAAGGGTTTAAGGGTTTAGGGCTTTAGGGTTTAATGAGGGTTTAGGAGTAGTAGTAAATGTGATCTTTTGCAAGATTCTGTGGTGTGTCGGTCGTCGGGACCTCTTATTACAGTCAATTCCCAGTACAGACCAGCAACCCGCCCACTCATCCCAAAACCTATTCGCGACCCCGCGACCCCTGAAAGTCAGTTGCAAACCATGCGCTAAACCCTTGCAGAAACCCCAACACCCTAAACCCCAAATCCCAAACCCTATAAAACCCTAAACCCCTACAGGAGCCCCTAGGAATTCACTTTAAGGGTTCCCTGCAAATTCCGTTAAGGGAAAACCCTAAACCCTAAACTCTAAACCGTCCTTTAAGGGGTTCGTATATAGAACCCTATAAGGTAATCCCAAAAAGGAACTACTTTGGGGCCTATGGGTAAGGGCTCCTTTAAAGGAACTCCTCTAAGGGCTCCTTTAAAGCAAAAGCCAGAAAGTTGGAATATGATTATCCTAGACCCTTTATGGTAAGTTATAGGGGATCCTACCCTGAAACCATATTCCAACTTTCTGGAGATCCCAAAGTAGACCCTAAACCCTATATCCCTGTAGAACCCCTATGGATCCCTTTTGAAGGGACAATTAAAGGAACCCTTCTAAAAAGGAAGCCTTTCACGCTCCGAGCAGAGCTGGGGGCCCCCACCAGCCGGCGGAAGAAGCAGAAGAAGTCCCAAAGTCGGTGTAGGTGACATAAAGCTCCCTTTTTGGGGGGCTCAGGGTCTAAGGGTTTAGCTTAGGATTTCGGATTTCGGGTTATAAAGCTCCTTTTTTGGGGCACAGGGTGGTTAGTTTGGGTTTAGGTTTTAAGGTTAGATAGGGTTTAGGGTTCAGGGTTTGGGGTTAGTTCGGGTTTAGGATGTAGGGTTTATTTAGGGTTTCGGATTTAGGGTTCAGGGCTTAGGGTTTCGGGTTTAGGGTTCGAGGCCTCAGGATTGGGAAGTAGAAGGATTGGAGATTAGGGCCTGGGGTTTGGGGCTTATTTTGGGCTTGCCGTTTAGGGTTTTGAGGAGTGGTGCTCTAAGGATTGGGCATGTGCCTGTAGTATGTAGAGTGAAAATTGTGCATATACAAATATTATGCTCTCTCTCTCTCTCTCTCTCTCTCTCTCTCTCTCTCTCTCTCTCTGTATATATATATATATATATATATATATATATATATGTATAGATATATTGGCTGTACAGTATCTAAATAGGAACCCCAGTAAGACCAAACGTAACTGCTAGTTCCGGACATGGACCCTTAGGGTGGCAGTGGGTCTAGGGGTCAGCACATTAGGGAAAAGGTTTTGCGTTTGTCCAGCTAAACCCTAAACCCTACACCCTAAACCGTAGGATCCTTTTCGCCCCAGCTGTTTTGGGTTGCACAGCTTCTTGGATCGGCCATTCAGTCAGAGCGTTCCGCAGAATAAACGAAATAAACAGACGATCAACCCTAAGTCCTAAACCCAAAACCAACACCAGACCCGAATACACCCGGAGAGCTCGCAGCCATAAAGCAGGTCTAGGGTTTAAAGGCTTAGGGGTTTAAGGGTTTAGAATGACATCCCAAGACGGAATTCAAACCATCTGAAGCTGCCAAAGTCCCTATAAGCCCTAATCAAAGGAAAGACGAGGCACATGCATGGAACAACGGAACTCTAGTGAATAACAAAGGAACTTAACCCTAAACCGTACGCCCTGGATAGAAAGGCAAAGCCGTCAACCTCAAACCCCGAAACCCCTGAAAGCCTTCGACCCCAAACACCCAAACCCGTCAAATCCCTGAACCATCCCGAACCCTAATGCCCTCAAAATCCCTGAACCCAAGACGTGCAAGCATTAAACACAGGCCTCGCTGCCCTAAGAGCTTCAACTCCTGCGGAGGTAGGAGGGCTTCTTGAAGGGGCTCCGGTTAGGGTTTAGGGGTTTAGGGCTTAAGGTTTAGGCCTCAGGGATGTTTAGCGTTTAAGGGGGGGTGCAGAACGGGCTTATAGGGCTTATGGATTTACAGCTTCGGTGGGCATGTTGTTGAGGGAGAGCTTTGGGATGTCGTGTGCGTGCGTGTATGTATGATATATGCATGGTTCTACAGATCTACCCTTAGTGATGGAAGGAGATGGGTATTTTGGGGCTTTGGACGCGTAATAGGGTTTCGGGTTTCGGAGCATGCAAAAAGTATACTACAGAAAACAAAGTGGGATGAGAATTGGTAACTAAATACCCAGGATTCAAAATTATGTACTTCATTCAGGATTTCATGAGCCTGAGCATATGGAACCACTAAACCCAGACACTGCTTGTTAATGCTCCATTTGCCCATAGTTACTACGGCTGTTGAAATACACCCGGGGCCGCGGTTCAGGGCTTGTGCTTTGCGCTTCAGGTTTGTTGGTGTTGGATACTTGCTTGATTTTCGCATTTGCATGTGTGAAATCTTCACCTTGATAGCAGTTTTTTTTTGAACCCTCTTTTCTCCCTGCCTGAGTTAGGTTAGATAGCCGGGGTTTAGGGTTTAGGGTTGAGGGTTCGGGGTTGCGGGATTCAGATCAGACCCCAGACCCCATAAACCCAAACACCGCAAAGCCTACAAAACCGTAAACCAGAAAACCATAAACCCTACAAATCTTATAAACCCGGAACGCCCTATTTCCTAAATCCTGCAAACCCTAAAGTCCTAAATCCGCAACACTAAACCCCATAGACCCACAAACCCTAACTCCTAACTATACTGAACTTAGAACCCTAGCAAAAATCATAATTTTAGCTGTTTCTTAGGGATTATAATAACCAAAAATTAAAAACTATTTCTAAGTACCCCTAAGCTAACCCTGACCCCCACCCCGAAACATCGATCAGCGTGACGCTTTGCCATGGACCTCATTGAGGCCCTCGGCCCAACAAGCCAGTCTACTATTTGCTTAAGAACCCACAAAAAATAAAAACTCTATTCCTTATGGGGGTAATATAGGGATTATTATTTTTTTTTTTTGGGGGGGGGGTCTCTTAAGCAAATAGTAGCAGTACATTTGCAAACCTGCAAACGCCAAGCCCCCAAACCTGCCATGTACCTATAATTGAAAAACTAAGCCCTAAACTTCACATTAGGGACCTTACCCATAGGCCCCAAAGTAGTTCCTTTTTGGGATTACCTTATAGGATTCCATGTACGAAACCCCAAAAAGGAACTACTTTGGGACCTTAGAGTAAAGCCCCCAAACCACCCCAAAACCTAAACCCTAAACCCCCAAAAACCCTAAACCCGAAACCCCTAAACCCGAAACCCCTAAACCCCTTTAAAGAAAAAAGGAGCAGAGATCGCCTCGGTCAATCCGCCGCAGGAAGATGCCCTCTTCCTTGCGGAGCTTGCATTGGCTTTTTGGGTCCAGGGTTTAGGGTTCTAGGGTTGAGGGTTGTAGGGTTTAGGGTTTTAGGGTTTAGGGTCTAGGAGGGTTTTAGAGTTTAGGGTTTAGGAGGGTTTTAGGGTTTAGGAGGGTTTTAGGGCGTAGGGTCTCTTTCCTCTAGAAATCTTCTTGAACTTGAAATTACATGTGTAGGGCTTCTTGGAACTTGGAACCGAAAGCCACCATAAAAAGCTCCCTGACGAAAGGACTCAATTGATCTAGGGATTCTTGTTGCGGTACAAACTTAAAATGTACCGCATGATCCCGATATATCCCTTGTAAACCTCAGCAAACTCTCATGTCGAAATCCTCCACCAGGCGTTGCCACAGCGCTGGCCGTCCCTCTAAGGCCATCCGGGCGGTGGCCCACCTTACATAGGTGTTTGGCTTATGACTTGCAGGTTTTGATGTGTGATCGCGGCTGTTCTTGCTAGGCGCGCGACAAGGAAATGTCTTAGAAAAATGCTGCTGAGGCGGGCCCGTGCTACTGGAATGCTCTGTCAGGGGTGTGCGGCAGTATGGCGGTTACTATCACGCTTCACTCGCGACGACTCGGGGTGTGAAGGTCTCGGATGAGGATTTAGGGCCCCAGAGACTCCAATACCCCTTAATTAAGGAATATTCCTTAAAATCATATTAGGGATCCTACTATAATTTAAGTTATATTCCTTAATTAAGGGATATTGGAGTCTCTAGGGCTTTGGGGCTCCTGGGTTCAGGGTTTCGAGCTTTCGAACAAAATCCTTCTGACAGAAGAGGTAAATTTGCAAACCCTGGGTTGAATCCTGAACGGTGAGCTTTCAAAAGAAAGTATGAACCCTGAAGCCTGAACCTTGAACTCTATGCCTTGAACCCTAAAACCTGAACTCTACCAAACACCGTGTGTAGAGGCCTTCATAACTAGAACAGGGTTTGGGGGTATATTATACTACAACTATATAACCGACATCATGTTGTAGTATAATGAGGAACCCCAAAATAGTATAGGCAATGATTAAGGCCACTGAGGTATGCGGATGCATCTGGGCCCAGGACCATCCCTCGAGCTGGTCAAGCTCAGCTAGGGGACCTGGAGGGTGGCGATGCTAGGAATTTTGGGATGTTTTCGGGTTAGGGGTTAGGGGTTTTAGTGGCTTATGGGGTTTATGAGGTTTGTTTTTTTGTGTTATGGAACTTTGATTTTTTGTTTGTGCGTTTATGGGTTCAGTGTTTCGGATTTAGGGCTTGTGGGTTTGGGATTAGGGCTTAGGGCAGGGTTCTTCGGGTTCAGGTTTTAGGATTGGGGGCTCAGGGTTCAGGGCTCAGGCTCACGGGGTTTCGGGCAGGTTAGGACAGGATTCATAATTTCTGTTTACTAGTAGAGTTGTTTATGGGGATTTCGATTGAGTTATAGGTGTGTGAACGGTCTTTATTGGCTTTACAGGGTTTCGTATATAGGAGCCTGAATGCTTGGACTGAAATAACGGGTGGCGCTTACCCTGAGACATCTACCCATAGGCCCCAAAGTAGTTCTTTTTTGGGATTATCTTATACATACGAACACCAAAAAGGAGCTACTTTGGGGCCTTCGGGTAGAGTTGGGCCTCGTGTGTCTGCCTGGAAGTTGAACCTCATGGCGCCAGGTGCATGAGCATATATTTACTGCACGAAAGTATACATATCTACTATGTGGGTGGTTGTCAAAATTGGGGTCCCTTCCTCGGTCCCTATTATAGTACGGCATCCATAAAATGAGCCCTAATTTGAGAACCACCCATATCTACTATGTAGAGTTTTCTGTAGATCAGGGTAACCTTTTATATTGCGCTCAAAAACGCTGGTGTCGTCCAAAGTTTACACGCCACGTCGCCATTCGTGCTGTCTATGCATCTGCTCACTTAGTGGGCAAACCAACAGAGGGACACAGACCTGTACAAGGATTCTATTCCCAAAGCTTGCGAAGCTCCGGAGATCCGTGGAAAAGCGTATGAACACCTTGTCAAGCCCCTTTCTTTCAAAGCCCAAGGCGAAGCTCGTACTCATGGGCTGTGCAATAAGGGCGAAGGCGGAAGCCACAATCTCAGCAAGCTGATAAGTCGTCCCCTTAGGAGTCAAAGCATTACGTCCTCTGGGCCCGTCACCGCGAAAGTGCCAATCCACCACCTCAGTTCAGCCAGTTCAGGGTACAGAATTTAGGGGAACTTCAGTCAGGTACGGGTTTAGGGACACTCTAGACCCTATCTATATCTTTTACGGATGCATTGTTCTGCAGCTATGACCTGGAGTGTTCTGCACAAAGAACATCACAGTCTGAGATTACATACATCAGGTTATATACATCGCGGACCAAGTATTCCCAGACTCATTGCTGTTTGGCTAGTACTGCAATTACTACTGCAGCCACTGCCGTTGAGTCTGCGCGATTTTCCTAGCATGCCCAGCTTTGTTGCTGTCGTCTCGTTTCCAGCTAACGAAGTTACGGCCTTCCAGGCGCTTTTGATGCGCAGGGTTCTCATCCTTCCTCATCGCCCTAAACCCTAAACCCCTAAACCCCTAAACCCCCATCACAATGATCGTGACGATGGGCATGGCCAGGATCGTCATCACCATTATCACTGGGATCGTCAACACTTGCGTCGAGATCATCAATAATACTGTCACAATCATCATTAATATCTTTGTAATCACCATCATCTTCTTCTCCCTCAACATCAGCATGATATGTAGCATCATGCTGCTGCATCTCAATGCTATGAGTGCTAGTTGCCGTTGCCGTAGCCCCAGAGATCGATGTTTGTCGTCCGCCAGAGTCGTGTACAGAAGTGTGGGGCTTGGGGTTCGGGTTTAGGAGAAACCGTAGTAACAATCGTCGCCATGGAATCATAGGAATGGTCTTAACCGTCGGCATACTATTGGTGCAGACACCAGGAATGAATGTGAACAAGATTCTGCTTGCCGGGATCAACATTGGCCTTGCAAGCCCTGACTGAAACTACCTGGTTGAAAGACAAAGGGGTTTTATTCAAGATAGTTGAATGGGAGATTCCTTCATGACTTCGATCCCGTAGACGTGTGCCCTCGGGCGGGGGGTTTAGAGTTTAGGCGCTGGAAGGCTGAAATCCCATTTGCTAACCCTTTCCAGGCTTGGAATGAAAAAGCTCACATCCTTAGGCCCTGGCAGCACGGGCTATGACCGAGGGAGCCGCAGTGGCCTTGGCTCATGGTTTTCCGACATGTTCATTTCAGCTAGGCCCTTCGTGTTTTCGATTCTCGATTGGTTTGTCGGGGGTTTGAGCTTCGTGCTGAGCTTTGGGTTTAGAGTCGAGGCGTTCGGGCCGAGATCGGCCCTGGGACGAGGTTCAGAGGTTCGTTATGGTCTTGGTTGGCATAGGACCCTCAAACATCTCGAAGCTGTCTCTCAACCTTTTACAGCATAAACCCCGAATCCCCACCTGGAACCACCGACACGGAGCCATGATCCTCACGCAGCCTAGACCGCGCTGCTGCTCAGTTCCTCGGCCAGTAAGACCTCTCAGACCGTATAAAAACGTTACGTAGAAGTTACGTAGAAGGTTACATTGTGTTTCGAATATAGGTTTGTAGCTTCATTAATGCAAGCCCGACGACCCCGCGGCTATGATAGCACCGAGACCGCGACAAGTCGTTCTGCAGCAGCCGCAGACACCTGAGCAAATTTGATCAAACAAGTGCTGTCAGCATTCTCAGAAATAGCGTTCTTGTCCGGTTCTCATTGAGGCTCTCCTGCTCTTGCCGATGCACTCATCGGTTCTGGGCGCAGTTCTTATATCTATTAAACCCTTTTCACCTTATAGTAACCCTTGTAGCAGCCGCCCTTAGAGAACCATTAAAGGAACCAGGAGAAAAAACGCATCCTACAGAGCCCGCAAGCACAGGCGCCGCCTCCTCTTTGAAGAAGAGTCCCAAATGGCGCACAGGCGTCTCAATGGCCTGTCACGAAGAGCTGGCAGGGCGGCATTGCCGTGTTGCAGTTCGGGGCTTCGATTTAGGGCTTGAGTGTTAGGGTTTAGGGTCAGCGTTTAGGGGTTTGGGTTTATGTGTCATCATCAAAGCCTCGCCTTAGGCGCCTGAAGCAGCAAACCCCTAGCCTTTTGGCCCCCAAAGGGTCCGAGGTACAGCTATAGGGGATACTTTCCCCCATCAGAATATCAGTTCCTACTACAAAGAACCTACTACTACATAGATACTCAGGGCCCTTTGGCGCCCTAAGCAGAGGCCGTAAGCAGTGCACGTGCAACACTCAGCGAAACTTACAATGCAAAAGCACTAAACTGACTCTCCCGCTACAGCATACATACACAGATATTATAATGTTTATACATATATATATATATATGTATACATATGTATATATATATATATATATATATCGGCATACACATAGAGAAGGTGTGTATATGTGCGTGTATGTGCGTATATGTATTGTTTGAATCCGCAGTATGGCCAGAGAAAAGATCCGACAACATTGAAAGCCCGAACATGTCGAAGGCTACGACGGAACCACAAACACCGGGTTTTTTAATGACCTCAATACCGGAAAATCAATCTTGAGGAAACCATACAGAGGTCCTGTAAATATTTGCAAATGAGCCTTTCTATCCGGAACCCTTATGACACTATACAACACCTTCTGATTCTGATAATCTGCCAGACCACAAACCGCTCTGAAAAAGGCTTGTATTGTAACTTTGAAGAGCTCCCAGCATGAATCTGTAAGTGCCCTTTTCCTTGTAACTGCATACTCTTGCAAACCCGTTATTCGGTCCTTACAAGCCTGAAAACCAACACCTTGCAAAGCGCTTCCGAACCCCTTGCGACGCCCGAAAAACCGTCTATCTATCTAGCTATGTATCTGCCTACCTATCTTGCTTTCGTGATCTATGTATCTGTCTGTCTGCCTATCATGTATAGGTAGATATGTCCGATAGAATTCAAGGAACCCTCAATCCCAAAAGCATAGACCGTTTAGAACCCTATCAACATACCGTAACAGACCTTAGCAAAATCCGTCTATCGCCCTTCGACCCTAAACCCGAAAAACCTTCCGCCTCCAAGACGTGGCGCGCAGGGAACCAGGCTGCGGGCCGCTCTTGGGATTCGACCTCGCTACCCTAGGGCCCCAAAGTAGTTCCTTTTTTGGATTCGTATGTAGAATCCTATAAGGTAAGCCCCAAAGTAGTTCCTTTGTGAGGATCGTATGGGGTTTAGGGTTTAGGGGTTTAGGGTTTAGGTTTTGGGGTTTGGGGTTTAGGTTTTGGGGTTTCTTGAGGAGTTGGGTTGAGGCTTCATCCTAAGACCCCATAATAGTTCCCTTTTGGGGTTCGTATGTAGAATCTTAAAAGATAATCCCAAACAGGAACTACTTTGGTGCCTATGGGTATGTCTTTGAAAGACGGGCAGGGTTTGGGGTTCGGGGTTCAGGATTTAGCATTTAGGTTGATTTGGGTTTCGGGGAGGTGTTCTTTGGAAGACAGGAGGGGGGAGGATTTATGGTTTAGGGTTTGGGTCTTATAGGGGTTATAGGGGTTATAGGGCTTAGGGTTTAGGGGAGGGGTTCCTTGAAGACCAGACGACTCTTATCACTTGAGGCCCTCTACTCTTATACTATGAATCCCTACATGGTATATATGAGCCTTAAACGATTTCATGGTTCATTTCGTCCTAAAGGTTTTGGGATGGGTTTAAGTTTGGTGCTTAAGGCCTAGGGGTTTGCGGCGTATAAGATTGTGACACGGAGTGTTGTTAAATCTTAACTATGTCCTTCAGGGATGTTGAAGGTTTTATGTGAGCTGCATGGCTATAAGGTGCTACACCTGGTTGTGAAAGTCGCTATGGGCTTGTACCGTTGTCTTTCTCAGTCAAAGGGCTTAGAAGGACTCGCAGCCGCAACTTGCAGGGCCCAAATCGGGGGCTTTTGTAGCCATTGAAGTATGCCGGCTTTGGGGATTGATGTGCAAACAATTGGAGGCTCTGACCCCCATGTAACGGCGAAGCTATCTGTAAAACCACGTATCGCTCGTCTTGAGGTGTTTATGTTTAAAGGCGAGCGCATCTAAACCGCACTGAAAAAACCGGAACAATGCCGACCAGACAGATTGAAACTTTTGTGCGTATGCTACTGAACGATTTACAGTTTCTATGCCCGACAATCCGGCGCGAGAACTTGGTGTCGTTGCGAAGCATTGGCGAAAATGTAGAAGCTTTGTGGCAGCGACATGGCCAAGGCCCCTTCTAATTCTAGGTTTCTTGTGACTTCGGACCTGGAGCAGCGCAGAGGACGATGTCCCGGGCCTCCGAATCGAGATATCGAGCTGTGCTCTTCCGGAAGCTCACCTTCCATCATCGTCTCCGCCTGGTCAGCCTGTTGACCTCTTCCTGAAGATCCCCCATCTGCCGTGTCAACCCTAAACCCTAAACCGTACCTTAAACCCTGAACCCTAAACTCCGGTTCTCCGCGAGCTGAGAAGTCACGAGGCCAAGTCACGAGCATTCCTAGGATGCCCAGTAACCTAGGAATAAAAAGGGCTCCCTTCGTGGTATTGAGTAACTTTATAAGGAACCTAGGACTACAAAAAGGGAATAAGGGTACTAATGGGCATCCTAGATTCTGTCTGGAGCTTCTGAGTACAGCGATCATCCGGTTGCATTCTCAGAATGGAACCTAAATATTTGGCTTCTTCGCTGATAACCAATCACAAAACTCAACCCTACTTTAGGGGTATTAACAATTACCAATACTATGTTGGGGCTTCCTTACTATGATGATAGTATAGTATAGTATACCCCAAAACCTATTCTGATTAAGTATTACGGCACCTACAGTATAAGCCCCTATATGGGTGGTTGTCAAAATTAGGGTCCATTTTGGGGTACCTTACATAATAGGTGCCGTATCATAATAAGGACCAAAAAAGGGACCCTAATTTTGATGACTACCCATATGAAAGCCCAAAGCCTCAACCCAACGAAGACCCAAACGAGCCTTTGATCGGAGGCCAAAAGGGGGGTTTAAGATTCTTGGGGTAGGGATTCCTTACTATGACTATGGGAACCCTAATCCCTACTAAACCCCCATAGGCTAAACCCCTTTTGGCCTCCTATGAGCCTTGCCTGCCAGGCTTCTCTGGTAGAGCCGCGCAGGGCCTTCCGGCGGGCACGCCTCCCCAGGCTCCGTCGTTTGGGGTTGGGTAAAACAGGGGCCTTAAGACTTAGAATGGGGTTTTGGGGCCCATTACACTATAGTTAGAATAAGGAACCAGGTAAATATTTAGGCCCCTACAGTATATGGGCACTAAGGTGTTCTTAAGGTTGAATTGCATCGCTTTCTCTTGCTCCGAGTCGATCTGGGGTATATAGGGTTTAGAGGGCGTGGGTATAGAGTAAAAGTTCAGTAAAAAGACCATGCCGGGTTCAGGGTTTACCCAGAGGCCCCAAAGTAGTTCCTTTTTAGGATCACCTTATAGGATTCTATACATGAACCCCAAAAAGGAACTACTTTGGGGCCTTAGGGTAGGGTGCATCTGCCTTGCGAGCCGCGCATCCTGCTGCGCTGCTTCGCCCAGAAGAGGTTCCACCTGTCGGGGTTGCGGGCTGCTGATTAAGCGTACTTGGAGGTTCATGGTTACCTATACGTGGGGTTATAAGTATAGTTACATTGCCTATAACCCTATTCATAACTATAACTACCCATGAACCTCCAAGTCCAAGTATAAGGATTGGGGAGCTTATGGCTTAGGGCTTGCTTACCTGGATCATCTTGTGCACTACTTTGTTCGCTGCAGGATCCCTGCAAACTTCTGCATTGGGGCTTGTCTTGAGATCCTACCAAAAGTAGCTTATGGCGGCTGAAGATGGGACTGAATCTGTAGGTAAAGTTAGGGGTTGTCGGCCAAACTGCCCTCTATTCTAAGCCTCAACGACCAACTCACTCGGAATATCAGAGTCTTTTTCAGGGGTGGTTTCGGGTAGAGTTCAGGTTTAAGGCTCTCCAGATCTATGGGACACGCAGCACCATACTTCCCTTTCCGTGCTTCAACCATACTTCCCTTTCCGTGCTTCAACCGGGCTCACAAGCGGAAATCCAAACTTCTCCTGGCTCTTGAAGAAAACCGAAAAAGCCCGACGGGTCAATTGAAGCACAGGAGTCCCCCACCTAAGACGCTAAACCCTTTTCCCTAACTCCATAGTACCTTATTACATCCTAACGGGAACCACACAAAGCCCGTTACCCAAGACCGTAATTATTAGAGACGACCCTCGTCTAAACCCCTAAAACCTGAACCCCGCAACCCCGCAACCCTAAACCCCTAAACCCCTACACTTAAAACCCAAAACCCTAAACGGATTCTCGCCTCGACCTCCCATCGATCCAAAAGGTCGTCCAAGACCTGAACTCCCAAAGGATCAGAGGGGTTTGCTTACGAGCTCCTTTAAGGGCTTAGGGTGTTCTTTTTAAGGGCCTCTTAACAAGAGGTCCCTAAAAAAAAGGATTTAGGGTTTAGGGTACCTTCAATGGTTCCTTTAAGGGCCCCTGTAGTAGAGTTTTTAAAGGTTTTGGGGCTCCTCTTATACGGGTTCCATACTCCAAGGTTGTAGGGCCCCTTTAAAGGATTCTTCCAAGGGCTCTATGAGGGCTCAAGGATGGTAAAGAGCGTTTGTTCAGGCTTTCGGGCGTTGGAGATACGGTTGATGATATAAATCCTGCACTGCCTTAATGGCCCTAAACCATGGGAAATATGGTATACCTTGACCCTGAATAAACTTCCTTTTTAGGGTTCCTTTTATGAGTTCTTTATTATAAATCCTTAAAAATGTGGGTCTTTCCGGGTTAAGATGCTCGTTGTGACTATGGGGAATGCAGGATTTGCATCATCAACGAGGTTTTGGTGACCTCCGAGCCGAACTATGCACGCAAAATATATTATGTCACCTCTGCCTTAACCTGCTGGAACTTAGCATGCATACCGTCCTCTCGGAATTAAAAACAAAAGCCGAACTGAAACAACCATCAGAAGATAAATCATGAATGCACCCGCGATGATGTAGCAAATACTCAGTCTACTATGCGTGGCGGATCAGAGCGCTATAGAGTCGCGAGGGAAAGGCCCTGCAAGGTCCGGAAACCCCGATCAGAAGCTCAACTTGCCTCCTCACCCTGATAACCCTAAACAGGCCACACGATAGCTCCGAATGATGAACAAAGGGCTTTCACCGGCGAGTACAGCGTGTCCTTCGGGTAGGAGTCCATAGCACCATTCTTCTTCGCACAACTTCCAAGTTTTGGCTCGCCATGCCGTCCTCAGCAGTGAATATGCTGCGAGAACCTTCTGCTCTTCCGAGTGGTTGTGCGACACCAAGTCCCTGCGCTTCGTGACCTCTGCCAGGAGCTGTGCCTCCTGGATCTCCGCTGGGGTCAGCTCTGCACTCGCAGATTTCGTGGAGCGACGTGCACGCTTTGCGAGATTGTTGACACTCGTCTTGCTGAAGAGGCTCGTCAAGTTGAAGTCGGCCGATGTGTGGTGCAGCTGGTTGGTGATTCCTAAACCCAAAATCGTAAACACCGCGACACCCCCTAAACCTTGAACCCTGAAGCCTCAAGCCTAAGCATCTCTACCCCCAAATCCCTCACAAGCAGAAAGCCCTTGAAAGCTCTAAGGCTGCAGCCAAGGGAGGCACCTGTCACAAGGATGTTAGGGGTCGTTTAGAGTTTAGGGCTTAGAGTTTAGGGTTTAGGGTTCATAGGGGGCGTTTAGAGTTTCTGATTTAGGTCAGTTTAGGGGTCGATATAGGGTGCTCTTAGGTGGCTTTTTTTGGGGGGTTTGGGGGGTTTAGAGTCCAGGGTTGGGTGATGTAAGAGCTTCTGATCCGGGTCTTCGGGGTTGTGTTCATGATCTTGGTGCTGGTCAAATCAGCTTCTGAACATGCCAGGTACTGGTTGCCATGGTTTCAGGTACCACAGGCTCATAAACACTTCACCTAGTCTGTGGCCTTTTCGGGGTAACTGCATAAAGGCATGTGCGCCCCGTTTCGAAATCTCTGCCTGGGCGGCATGCAGCAACACAGAAGTTCAACTCCTCTTGCTATCCTACTGTTACCGTTACAGCTGGTGTCAGCACCACCTCCACTAATCACGGCTGCTGTTGTCATTGTGATGGTTGTTCGCGGTCGTTGACAAGAGTGGTGATGAGGAAGTTATGGGAAGTCTGCTGCCCTTCGTGGTATCCGCAAAGAACACGTCACTCCTTGAAACAGGACGCGTGGAAGGACTCGAAGATGGAGAACCCCATGTAACGCCTTCAAACGAAGGCATTAACACCTTAGAGTATTTTTCCATGCACACAAAGATCATGCCCTAGAAACTACAGCCCTTATCGACTTCCTGAGACTCTCTTTTTCCCTTATCCTAAACCCTAAACCCTCAACCCTGAACCATAAAACCCTAAACCCCTAAACACTAAACCCTAAACCCCTAAACCCCTAAACCCCTAAACACTAAACCCTGAACCCTTGAAGAACCGTCTTTTTGGCGCTTTCGAAAGCGCCCGTTTCAGACCGACCTCGGCGTGGTCGACCTCGGCTGACCTCGTGTCTGGATCCTCGGAGGGCTGTACCTCCCATCTTCGAGGGATGAGGGTTTAGGGGTTTAGGGGGTTTAGGGGGTTTAGGGTTTAGGGTTTAGGGGGTTTAGGGGGTTTAGGGTTTAGGGTTTAGGGGGTTTAGGGGTTTAGGGTTCAGGGGTTTAGGGTTTAGGGCTTAGGGCTTAGGGCCTAGGGGTTTAGGGGTTCAGGGTTTAGGGGTTTAGGGGTTTAGGGTTCAGGGGTTTAGGGGTTAATGGCTTCGTGTTGGGCTTTGCATTCAATACTTCAGGGCTTGGGGATGAAATGAAGGGATGAGGCGTTGGTGTATGGTTCCATCTTTAGGGGTTCGGATCTAGGGGACTAGGGCAGAGTTTAGGGTTTAACTTTCTTGAGAGGAAAACCACGGGATTGAGAGGATGTGTCTTCAGCGGGGGTTGAGTGGATTCGGAGGTTAGATCTTCAGACTTGGGGTGTCAGTCTTGCGATACAAAAGGGACCAAAAAACAACCAAAGCCGATAAAGCAACAGTGACCCTAAACCCTAAACCCTTAATTAAGGAGCGGGGTTGGCCTTGCAGATTTTGCGGACCCGATGCCTTCGCATCGAAGCCCGAGGATTCGCTGGATTTCTGCTAGGCTTGGGGCTCAAGGGCAAGCGGCGTGGGGCTTAGGTAGTGGTTTAGGCCTTTTGGTTCAGTCTCTGCCGGCATACCGAACCCCAAACCAAGCAATGAGTCAAAGAACGGCTTCCCAAGGCCGGACACTGAATTGCCACAGGATGAAGCTTCAGGCTGTTCTGCAAGCCTACTAATAGAAAGGGTATCGCTATGCTTTTGGGTTTAGGACTTCGTGTTGTGTGTGTGGGCGCATTAAGATCTACGACCCCAAACCCTAAACCCTACCACATTCACCGTTCTAAACCGCTTGGTTCCTTGCGGTCCGCTCTTGTTGTTTTAGAACTCACCCATGAGGCACAGCTTAGCCATTTAATGTACTCCCAAAAACCCGTCTTCTGTCCTTGCTCTTGATGTTTTAGTCAGGAGTCTTCCACAAAGACATACCTACACTCTCAATGTACGTGGGGGGATGTCCGGGTCTGGCTGCTCACCTGTCGCCGCATCTCTCGTGCCAGTGGACCAAGCAGCACGGCGTGCCTTGGCGCAATGGCATAGTCCATGGCTTGATGCGAGACGACCCATATTCCCAAAAGTACACTTCCGAACCTCTAGGCCCATTTATCATAAAGCCCTTTCAAACCGTCTTGGGTACCGAGCTTCAAGCACCATACTATTCCCAAACTCTAGTTTGGGCTGCTGTAGTTTAAAGGTCCTCTGTACCAATATAGTAGAATGTAGGGTTCCCATATTAGGAATTACCATTATGACTTAGGGAAGTATCCCCCATAACAGTACAAAGGACCCTTTGGGGTAGTTTAAGGCTTTGGTTTAGGGTTTAGCATCCCTAGTTCAGGATTTAAGGCTTAGGGATTAGGGTTTAGGGTCTAGGGTTTAAGGTTTAGGGTTTAGGGCTTGATTACGTAGTGCGATGGGACCTATGACGGAACTGACCTCATCTGTAAAGATTCAACTTTCCGTGGCACAGCAGGGTAGGAAACAAACACACAACCACTATAAGACTTATAACAGATTATAACATCGTGATTCGTAGGATCCTTGATCAAACTCTGAACCCTGGAGTAGTCGGCTTGTATAGACTATTAAACCCTGAACTCCTAAACCCTGAACCCAAATCCCAAAGAGCCCTTCGCCTTAAACCCGGCAACCCTGGATGTCTTGTTTTGGCTTCCTCCCGGCGCGAGCTGCGGACCGAGTTCAGTCTTTGCGACGTTTCCGCGGCGAGAGTGGGGCTTGTCGATATTGGGGCACCGGTCGCGCTCAAACGGTTTCGGGGTTTGGGCTTAAAACCTGGCACTGTGGCTTCGGTAGTTAGAGGGTCTGATTTAGGCTGATGGCTCAAAGCTTACATGTCAGGATTTAGACATTACCGTGTCATGCTTTTCGGGCTTCGAGCCTACTCGTGTTCAAGGCGTTTGAGGAATCTGGACATCACGGAACAAACCCGGATTCATTCGCATCCTCCCTGTATTGATTGAACTCCACGGGTTGCCGTTTCAGGAAGCCTCGAGCAGACTTCGCAGTCCATCTCTGGAACACAAACGTGCGGTTTAGGGAGACGCCGTGTCATGAAGAGGGTTTGGCTTCGGGCTATACTCACTGGCCCAAAACCCAAGGAAATAGAAGTTGAAACTTTCAGAATCGACTACCTCCTCCCCCCTGAGGAGTCGGAAGGGTTTTTGGAGTCTACACCGGCTGTATTATATGAGATAGTCTACCCAGAGGCCCCAAAGTAGTTCCTTTTTGGGATTTCCCTTGTAGGATTCTATATATGAACCCCAAAAAGGAACTACTTTGGGGCCTTAGGGTAACTGCAAAATGTCCACGATGGCCTGATTGCCAAGTCGATGTCGCTCTAGTCAGGCTTGAGGCCCAAACCCTAAACCCTAAACCCTAAACCGGTTCTATCTCAACAGGCACCACTGGGTTCTACTGCTGGACGGACTGGGTGCGGGTGCAGCCGCTCACCAAGTGGGTTCTGCGACCTATTTCCTTAGAGGGAACTCCAGAAAGTTGGAATATGGTTTCAGGGTAGGATACCCTATAATCTACCATAAAGGGGTTAGGATAATCATATTCCAACTTTCTGGCTTTTACGTTAGAGACGCTCGTCCTGTACCGTAGATCATGAACCTGACTCTGCCCTGAACCTTTACCCTAAACCCTAAACTCCTAAACCGGGAGCCACTGAACCGCCCAAACCCTAAGCCTCTAAACCCACAACCCCACACCCGGTCATGAAGCCTGGCGTTTCTCAAAATCATGCTCATGTTGAATCCGAGAGGCAATTGAGAGGAGTCACCCAACCGAAACTTAATGAGTTCGTAGTCTTGCGGGGTGTCAGGGCTTGGGTTCAAGGGTTTGGGGTTTATAGGGTTTAAGGAAACCTAAGGCTTCGACCTTCGTGCCCTGAAAGCTACGAAGCGATGTACGCGCCTCAACAAACCATACACATTCCCCAGGGTCCTTAAGGGGTCCTTTAAAGGATCTATAAGGGGTCCATTACGGTAAACCCCGTAAAGTTGGGAACCGGATTCAGGCCAAATAGTGCTGGGAGATGGATTCTGGGATTCCCTATACTATATGCACTACTCTGAAGGATTCTGGGATTCCCTATACTATTTACACTCTTCTCAAAGCCCTGATCCCTCGGGCTTTCGGTAGTAATGCCCGCGATGTAGGGTGTTTATGTTCATGCAAAGCAGAGGCGGTAATGAACCATCTGCAATCCTGAAAAGATAGGTTCTGCAAGGGTCCAGGCAAACTCGGCGGGTATAGATACTTGCGGCAGCTGCACCCGGCCAAGTCCCAGCCTATGATCAAAACTCAGCCCTAAGCCTAAATACTAAAAGGGGCGTAGCCTTCAGTGATGATAAGCTTTCTCACAAGTCGATAATGAAGCTTCCAGGAAATTCCATCAGGTGGCGGTTGTATGGGGATTCTTGATCAGAGACCTCTGCGCCAGGATTGGCAGCTATGTTCATGGCGACAGAAACCCAAGTCATGAACCCAGAAACATCCAAACCCCAAAACCCTGAAACCTACCCAGAGGCCCCAAAGTAGTTCCTTTTTGGGATTAGCTTATAGGATTCTATGTATGAACCCCAAAAAGAAACTACTTTGGGGCCTTAGGGTAAACATTAAAGCCCGTACACCGAAAAGCAAGAAAAGCGTCGTGTACAAATCCCTCGTACAAACGATATGGGGAACCCTATCCCTGGCTAACAAAGACTGTACAGCCTGCCTTAAGGCTCCTGGACCCTTGTAGTGAGATCCCGGACCCTAGCTCCCAAAGCCGAAACCCTCCCCCACAAAGCCCAAGGCCCTCTTAGGAGCCTTAGGGTGGGTGGAAATCCAGTTCCAACCTTATACGACTCTTCTGGATCCCATCTGGGTGGTTGTCAAAACTACTGCGCCAGGACGAAAGTTCGTCGCATCCGGAGGTCTGCTACCACATACTTGCAAACCCCTTTCCCCCATAGACTCCTTCACGAAGTCACGATGTCAGGCAAGGACGTCACTAATTCCTCCGTCGGAACAAAAAAACAGTGTATGTTCATTTTGGCATGGAAATTCCTCCGCTAGCCAGGCCACGTAAAATGCACTTCTTCGTGCTCAGAGTCCTCCGCCAAGCAAAGACATCTTAGTGCGACAAAACTTTCATCCTGCTGATGCTCACCCGCGACTAAAAACGAGAAGGCACCCGTCCAAAAAACCCTCCTCACACATGCTGGCCGAACTAGCGGTCTTGGAATTCATGCTGCTCACGCGCGACTAAAAACGAGTAGGCACCCGTCCAAAAAACCTCCTCCGTGTGACACATGCTGGCCGAACTAGCGGTCCTGGCCTGGCCGAAGCTCACCCGCGACTAAAAACGAGTAGGCACCCGTCCCAAAAAACCTCCTCCGGGTGACACATGCTGGCCTGGCCGAACTAGCGGTCTTGGAATTCATGCTGCTCACCCGCGACTAAAAACGAGAAGGCGCCCGTCCAAAAAACCCTCCTCACAGCGGTCTTGGAATTCATGCTGCTCACCCGCGACTAAAAACGAGTAGGCACCCGTCCAAAAAACCCTCCTCACACATGCTGGCCGAACTAGCGGTCTTGGAATTCATGCTGCTCACGCGCGACTAAAAACGAGTAGGCACCCGTCCAAAAAACCTCCTCCGTGTGACACATGCTGGCCGAACTAGCGGTCCTGGCCTGGCCGAAGCTCACCCGCGACTAAAAACGAGTAGGCACCCGTCCAAAAAAACTTCCTCCGGGTGACACATGCTGGCCTGGCCGAACTAGCGGTCTTGGAATTCATGCTGCGCCAGGACGAAAGTTCGTCGCATCCGGAGGTCTGCTACCACATACTTGCAAACCCCTTTCCCCCATAGACTCCTTCACGAAGTCACGATGTCAGGCAAGGACGTCACTAATTCCTCCGTCGGAACAAAAAAACAGTGTATGTTCATTTTGGCATGGAAATTCCTCCGCTAGCCAGGCCACGTAAAATGCACTTCTTCGTGCTCAGAGTCCTCCGCCAAGCAAAGACATCTTAGTGCGACAAAACTTTCATCCTGCTGATGCTCACCCGCGACTAAAAACGAGAAGGCACCCGTCCAAAAAACCCTCCTCACACATGCTGGCCGAACTAGCGGTCTTGGAATTCATGCTGCTCACGCGCGACTAAAAACGAGTAGGCACCCGTCCAAAAAACCTCCTCCGTGTGACACATGCTGGCCGAACTAGCGGTCCTGGCCTGGCCGAAGCTCACCCGCGACTAAAAACGAGTAGGCACCCGTCCAAAAAAACCTCCTCCGGGTGACACATGCTGGCCTGGCCGAACTAGCGGTCTTGGAATTCATGCTGCTCACCCGCGACTAAAAACGAGAAGGCGCCCGTCCAAAAAACCCTCCTCACAGGTCTTGGAATTCATGCTGCTCACCCGCGACTAAAAACGAGTAGGCACCCGTCCAAAAAACCCTCCTCACACATGCTGGCCGAACTAGCGGTCTTGGAATTCATGCTGCTCACGCGCGACTAAAAACGAGTAGGCACCCGTCCAAAAAACCTCCTCCGTGTGACACATGCTGGCCGAACTAGCGGTCCTGGCCTGGCCGAAGCTCACCCGCGACTAAAAACGAGTAGGCACCCGTCCAAAAAAACTTCCTCCGGGTGACACATGCTGGCCTGGCCGAACTAGCGGTCTTGGAATTCATGCTGCGCCAGGACGAAAGTTCGTCGCATCCGGTAGGTCTGCTAACACATACTTGCAAACCCCTTTCCCCCATAGACTCCTTCACGAAGTCGCGATGTCAGGCAAGGACGTCACTAATTCCTCCGTCGGAACAAAAAAACAGTGTATGTTCATTTTGGCATGGAAATTCCTCCGCTAGCCAGGCCACGTAAAATGCACTTCTTCGTACTCCGAGTCCTCCGCCAAGCAAAGACATCTTAGTGCGACAAAACTTTCATCCTGCTGATGCTCACCCGCGACTAAAAACGAGAAGGCACCCGTCCAAAAAACCCTCCTCACACATGCTGGCCGAACTAGCGGTCTTGGAATTTATGCTGCTCACGCGCGACTAAAAACGAGTAGGCACCCGTCCAAAAAACCTCCTCCGTGTGACACATGCTGGCCGAACTAGCGGTCCTGGCCTGGCCGAAGCTCACCCGCGACTAAAAACGAGTAGGCACCCGTCCAAAAAAACCTCCTCCGGGTGACACATGCTGGCCTGGCCGAACTAGCGGTCTTGGAATTCATGCTGCTCACCCGCGACTAAAAACGAGAAGGCGCCCGTCCAAAAAACCCTCCTCACAGCGGTCTTGGAATTCATGCTGCTCACCCGCGACTAAAAACGAGTAGGCACCCGTCCAAAAAACCCTCCTCACACATGCTGGCCGAACTAGCGGTCTTGGAATTCATGCTGCTCACGCGCGACTAAAAACGAGTAGGCACCCGTCCAAAAAACGTCCTCCGTGTGACACATGCTGGCCGAACTAGCGGTCCTGGCCTGGCCGAAGCTCACCCGCGACTAAAAACGAGTAGGCACCCGTCCAAAAAAACTTCCTCCGGGTGACACATGCTGGCCTGGCCGAACTAGCGGTCTTGGAATTCATGCTGCGCCAGGACGAAAGTTCGTCGCATCCGGAGGTCTGCTACCACATACTTGCAAACCCCTTTCCCCCATAGACTCCTTCACGAAGTCACGATGTCAGGCAAGGACGTCACTAATTCCTCCGTCGGAACAAAAAAACAGTGTATGTTCATTTTGGCATGGAAATTCCTCCGCTAGCCAGGCCACGTAAAATGCACTTCTTCGTACTCCGAGTCCTCCGCCAAGCAAAGACATCTTAGTGCGACAAAACTTTCATCCTGCTGATGCTCACCCGCGACTAAAAACGAGTAGGCACCCGTCCAAAAAACCCTCCTCACACATGCTGGCCGAACTAGCGGTCTTGGAATTCATGCTGCTCACGCGCGACTAAAAACGAGTAGGCACCCGTCCAAAAAACCTCCTCCGTGTGACACATGCTGGCCGAACTAGCGGTCCTGGCCTGGCCGAAGCTCACCCGCGACTAAAAACGAGTAGGCACCCGTCCAAAAAAACCTCCTCCGGTGACACATGCTGGCCTGGCCGAAACTAGCGGTCTTGGAATTCATGCTGCTCACCCGCGACTAAAAACGAGTAGGCACCCGTCCAAAAAACCTCCTCCGTGTGACACATGCTGGCCTGGCCGAACTAGCGGTCTTGGAATTCATGCCCCGTCCAAAAAACCCTCCGCACATGCTGGCCTGGCCAAACTAGCGGTCTTGGAATTCATGCTGCTCGCCCGCGACTAAAAACGAGTAGGCACCCGTCCAAAAAACCTCCTCCGTGTGACACATGCTGGCCGAACTAGCGGTCTTGGAATTCATGCTGCTCACCCGCGACTAAAAACGAGTAGGCACCCGTCCAAAAAAACACATGCTGGCCGAACTAGCGGTCCACACCCGTCCAAAAAAACTTCCTCCGGGTGACACATGCTGGCCTGGCCGAACTAGCGGTCTTGGAATTCATGCTGCGCCAGGACGAAAGTTCGTCGCATCCGGAGGTCTGCTACCACATACTTGCAAACCCCTTTCCCCCATAGACTCCTTCACGAAGTCACGATGTCAGGCAAGGACGTCACTAATTCCTCCGTCGGAACAAAAAAACAGTGTATGTTCATTTTGGCATGGAAATTCCTCCGCTAGCCAGGCCACGTAAAATGCACTTCTTCGTACTCCGAGTCCTCCGCCAAGCAAAGACATCTTAGTGCGACAAAACTTTCATCCTGCTGATGTAGGGTCCCTTTTCGGGTCCTTATTATAATGCGGCACCCAATATTTACGGTACCCAAAAGGGGGACACAATTTTGACAACGACCCATATAAAAGCCCTTATCAACCCCTATGCGAAACCTTTGTTGAGAACCACTGTAGGAACCTTGCAACACCCTTAGCAGAACCCTCAAGAACTCTTAGAAGACCGCAGAATTAGATTGGAAGCGCTTGCTTGTTGAACCCTAGACCCTATAAATCTGCAACCCTGAACCTTATAAACCTGAAACTGTACACCCATTAACCCATTGAAACCTTATTAATCTGAAACCTTAAACCCATTAAAAGCCCTATAAGTCTGAAACCCTACAGAAAGCGAATCTTGGGATGCTCATGGCCGCTTGTGTGCCAGTCTTCTAGGTCTCAGCCACGCCAGTTTCATCAGAGCTCGTCCTCTCGCTTAGGGTTTAGGTGTACCCCAAGGGTCCAAAGGACCCAATGACTGGGGACTCGGCTTCTGGATAGTAGTTATGCAGGTTAGGATTTGGAGCGTATATGAGTATTGGGTTCTTGGACCCTTAGTAGGGGATACTTTAAGGGTTCCTTTTGATTCGGTTTATGGGGGGTACCATGGGGGGGGGTTTAATTGGGCTTGATGTGTTTTGAGGGTTTGAGGTTTATAGGGGTTCAAGATTTAAACATCGATTTCGTGAGGTTTGAGCTTTCTGTAGTTTTCTCCGAGCCCATGACAGCGCAGAGCTTTCGGAAGCGCGGTCTATAGATAAGCCTTCTCAATACCCTAAGGCCCCAAAGTAGTTCCTTTTTGGGATTACCTTATAGGAATCTATATACGAACCCCAAAAAGGAACTACTTTGGGGCCTTAGGGTACTCAATAACCTGCAACACCTCGTGGGCACAGGGTGGGAATCTCAACGAGCAATGTGGGATCCAGAAGCCGAGTACCTAGTTATTGGGTCCTTTGGACCCTTGGGGTTCGTTTTAACATACTTGACCTATCTTGAGCTCAGGGTGGCTGCAGAGGTTGGTCGGGGTGGTTTGGGATTCCTAGAGGGTCCATCTATACTACCATTATGGAGTTAGGACCCCAAAGCCAGAATAGGGATGATCTTTTGGGACCTAGTTCCATAATGGTAGTATATATGGACCCTCTGGGATTGGAATGTTTAAGACCCAGAGTGTCGGCATGACAAGCATTTAACGCTGCGGGGCATCGTCGGCCGATGCAGCACTGAGCCTTCAATGCAGATCTCGGGTCCTTGGCGGTGAGCTTCTTCAGCAGTCCTATCCGAGACCTTGGCGACCAGCTGGGCTTCGCGAAGGGTCAAGACCCAAAGGCTCCAAAGTACCTTGATAGTAGAATGTAGGGTTTCTATAATAGGAATTAATACTATGATTTGGGGAAGCATTCCCCATAACAGTACCTAGAACCCTTTGGGAGAAGCTCTCAAAAGCCTTATACCATGCATTGGACTCCCCTCACCAGGCCGCCGTCCACACCATGAACACGCAATCCTTCCTACACGTCACCTTAACCCAGCAATCTCGTCGTGATCATGACCATGCTGGTCGTCGGATCCAATGAAATTGTCACGATTGGTTAGAATTGTTGTCAGCAACATAGAACTACCATCGGCATCGTCATCGCCACGTTACCATCATCATAGCCAGAATCGCCAGAAAGCACAAATATCTGCTACAACTGAGGAGGAAGCATCAGCCAGTTCTTATTGTCCTCCTTCATGTCGTTCCCCGTCATGCCCTGGAGGGTCAACGAATTTCACTTTAATCTACCGGACGTGCTTGGGCAGTACGGTGGAGAACTGTGGACAGTGTCATTGATTGGGGTGTGCGTGGCTATTCCACACAAGCCGTAAACCCTGAATTGGCTGCGGGTTGAGGGTCCATTTGGGAGTTTCCGAAATTAGGGGTACCTTTGGGGTCCTTGTAATAACGATCCTACTATTTAGGGTACGATATTCGGGTTCCCGATTTTCGGAAATCCCAATTCGGAGTCTTTGAGGTTGCACGGGTCTTGGAAACGAGAGCAGAGGAATTAGCTGCGCCAGCAAGAACCGCAGCAGGAATCAGAGCAAGAAGAAAGAGAGCACATAGTTAAGAAGCCAAAAGCAACCCCAAAACCTAGACCCTAAACTCCAAACTCCAAACCCTCAAACCTAAACCATAAACCCCAAAGCTCAAACCCCAAAACCCTAAACCCCAAACCCAAAACCCTAAACCCCAAACCCTAAATCCTAAAGCCAGCCCGAACCCTCGACCCCACGAGCCCCGCAAACCTACAGTCTTACACAAACCCCTGTAGCGTTGCTATAGCAACAACCCGAAACCGGCCTGCAACCGCTTGAGCTCGGCCTGGATAGAGCTATGACAGATTTTATTTGCAGATTGTTCTAAATTATGGTCCCTTTTGGGGCCCTATAGTAGTATAGTCCTTATTATATAGGGTACCCAAAAAGGGACCATAATTTAGAACAGCCCCCATTTGGGGGGGCAAGGATGTTTAAGCCTCGCTGAACGACCCTCAGTAACCGCTTCAGGTTTTTGGTTGAGGCTGGGGGTTCGGGGCTGCACATAGGGCTTGATGGTTTAGGAGTTGGTGTTCTTTGGGGTGCAAGGTTTGGGATCTGCGGGTTGAAATTTATATAACCCACCCAAGCATCAAAATCTCTTTCGAAAGAGCACCTCAAAAAGACCACAAGGTGCTAGGGAAACAAGTACTTAGGGGCCGAGTACCCAAGCCCACAAACATGGTAGGATCCTGTAAGCCCGAAACGATTGAAGGTTACCTAGCCTAGGGCCCACAAAAAGCACATAAGCAAAAATAAGGATAGGGATATCCTATATAAACCCCCTTATAATGAAGCCCAATAAGGCAGGGATATCCCCATAACATGCTTATGCTTATGTGCTTTTTGGTTCCTTGATAGTCAGCTACGAAGAATAGACCTGCGACCTGCAGCCAACACCCTGAGCCCGAAAGTCCAAGTCCACACTATCTCGACCCCTAGAATTGATGCTTGGGCAAACAAGCCTAAACCCTGAATCGTAAAACACTGCTGTACAAAACCGTACGGAATTCGTTACTGAAAGCCCCCTAGGTAGGGATTTAAGTTGAATTTTGGATGGTTCTAGGGCTAGGCCTCCGTCCAAGCCACATTTTCAACATGGGAACAGCGGTCGTGCTTCAATGCCCTACCGGATTTCTTGTTTTGGGGCTTTTGGCGCTTAGGGTTAAGGGTTAATCGGGCTTAGGATTGCGGGGCTTTGGTCCGGGGTTTCGGCTCTTCAAGTATACTTTGGCTGCTTGGCTTGGGTCTGGCTCCTCCCGGATCCTCCAATCCTGTCAGCCAAGCAGATACAGTAGATGCATCCTGAATATGATGGCACAGGTACATTTTAGAAGGTGCCCCCACCCTGTCATAGTGGTATAATAGCAATATAATAGGGCCCTAATATAATCCTGAGAGTCACTATTACAGGGTGGGGGCCCCTTCTAAGGTACCGTTTCTAGTTTAGGGGTGTGGATGAAGTTGAAACCTCAAGTGGTTCGGAGGGCTCCAATCCCCTGGAACCGATGATGGACGCCAGAGGCATGGACACCAGAACTACCCAGACCTTCCATGATCCCCTAATTAAGAAATATATGGCTCACATTCTCGTAAGCTCACTATATCTGCGTTAAGTCTTTTTAGTACATGTTGAAGGAAAAATCCTAAATGAAGGGATCTTGGAAGATCTGGGTAATTACCCAGAGGCCACAAAGTAGTTCCTTTTGGGGATTACCTTATAGGATTCTATATATGAACCCCAAAAAGGAACTACTTTGGGGCCTTAGGGTAACCCTAAACCCTAAACCCTAAAAGATCCGACAAGACCTATCAGGCCGTCGCTTCTATGCCTTTGCAGATCCGGAGGAGGATGCCTTCAAGAGGCCCTTGAATGAACCCCTAAAGCCGGCAGACCTGCCTGGACCGTAAAGAACCTTCCTTTTTCGGGTTCTCTAACATGATTTTTTTATATACCCATAAGGAGGTAGGTTATGTGGGTTTAAGGTAGCCCTGCATGGCCAGCCTTGCGCTTCTCCGCAGTGCCCTTGTTCTGCTTCTCGATGTAGCTCTTGGCTTTATCGTTGCAACCTGGTTCTGCGGGGTATCATGGGGCTGAGGCTTGTGAAAATGATGTGTTTGTGCTATACTTTGACTGAACACGGTCCTGCAGGACCTTCAAATATCGGCTTTTCGTCGCGAGTAATACTTAATTTTCATATCGTTCATGTAACAGCACCGTGTGAAAGGCTGCAGGCTTACATACTGTTGATGATATAAATCCTGCATCACCTTAAGGACCCTAGACTACGGGATTGATGGTATATTCCTCATTATGGGTAGTGCAGGAGTTATATCATCCTAAACCCTAAACCCCAAACCCTTAACGGAGCCCCTTAAAGGTACCCTTATGGATCCCTGTAAAGGAACCCTAGGGATTATGGGTAATGCAGGATTTATATCATCAACCGTGGTCTTGACAGAACTTCACTTATAGGAGGGCATTTGGAGCATACAAAAATCGGAAGCCTCAAAAGGTGGGATTAAGGTGGGTAGGATGAAGGATCCCTTCTAGAAAAGGCCTCTTATTTTGGGATTAATTATCCCACCTATCTTCATCCCACCCTTTTGAGGCCTCTGAAAAAAAAAACCCAGAAAATATAGACCTTCTCAATAAGGTCCCTTCTAAGAGAGCCAGAGGCAGGGTTAAGGAGGGTTCCCCTTAAGGGGTCTCCCCTATACTACCTACGAAAACCGTAATCCGTAACCCCTAAACCCTAAACCCAATCCCTGAAGCTCTCAGTCTAACCCTGGCTCCAAGCCCGCAAGGCAGAACTTAGGTTTACGATTTATGGGTTCTGCGTTTCTGGGTTTCTGGGGTTCGGGGTTAAGAGTTCACAGGTTTAAGGGTTTAAGAGCGAGTTTGAGGGTTTATAGGATTATGGGGTTTAGGGTTTAGGTTTATAGGAATCACAAATCATAACAGCTCAAGAAGCGCAACATTCAACCCGAACCGGTCCCACCTTTCAGGGTCTCCACATCACAGCGCTCTGCCGGCTTGGAATCGCCCTTGATCTTCATGATCCTTGAATTCTGGGGCTGGGGTTCAAAGTAGGAGTTTCATGATCCTTAGGTTCAGGGAGTTGGGTTTCAATTAGGGCTTGGGGTTGCGAGGTTTAAGGTTTAGGGTTTACAAGTCTACGCTGCATGAACCTCGCTGAGAATTTGTCAGCACATTATCAGAACTGGGCTAAGAAGCTTTCCGCACTGAATATATTGCCTGTGCGTAGATAGGCCCTGATGCACCTCTATATACCCACAACCCTATTTTGAGGACCTACGGCAGTCTTTATGGTTGTCGTGGGAGAGAGCTTGCTTGCTGCCGAGGAGGAACGTATAAATGCTAGGACTGCCAGACAATAAACACCGAAAGCCACGCCCAGAAAAATCGAAACCCCCATCCTAGACACTGAATCGTAAATCCCCGAACTAGTGCGGTTGCCAAGTTAGCACCTGGGCTTTGGGGTTGAGAGTTAAGGCGTTGGTGCTCGTCCAAGTCTCTCCATGTTGAAGATGAGCACATCGCCTCCTTTGATCTTGGCCTGGAGACCGCAGCACAATGCACTCTCAACAGCAAGTTCGTACAGCCCACAACCTGAACCTTAAAACCCCCACTGTGCCCTACAGTCGATGCATCTCGGAGAGCCCAATAGCCTCAATTGAAGAATATAGCCCGAAATTCAAAATTGATATGAAGCCCCTTATAGCTCAAGGTATATATAGGGGTACTGAACTCTCTGATATGAAGCCCCTTATAGCTTAAGGTATAGGGGTACTGAACTCTCTGGGTCTTGGAGCCCACGCAAGCAGCCCTGAAGCAGCAAAAGAAGATCTCAACTGCCAAGCCCTGCAGCATAATAGAGGGGCCTTAATAATTAGAATAGGGTTTTGGGGGCCATTGGTATTATATCCGTAATAAGGAGCCCCCAAAATAGTATAGGTAATTACTTAGGCCCCTACATTATCCGGCAGCCCTGAGAGCCTGGATCCGACTCGCGCAAAACACTACAATCCGACACCCGAAACTCAAAATCTGAATCACGGTTTAGGGGTTTAGGGTTTAGGGTTTAGGGTTTAGGGTTTAGGGTGTACTTTAAACCACAGAGGAATTTCGACATGGACCTTTGTCATGGTTCACATCATAAGGATGAGTTTAGGGCTTCCGGGCTTGCTGGATTCTTGCAAGTGTCTAAACCGTTTCATATATGCGGGATCTAGGCTTACCGCATATGCCATCTCACAACTGAATTACGCTGAACTCAAGTAGCTACTGTGGTTCTTGGGTACTTTCGTGCTCGAGCAAGCCGTCTCGGTCTCAGGGTTGAGAGGGCTTCGGGGTGTAGAGCTTCAGGTTTGACTGTTGAGGGTTAGGGCCTTGCAGCCGGGAGCTTGCACAGGATTTTGCAAAGCCGAGGCGGTAAACCCGCTGCCAAACCGACAAGACCTTCCAAGATCCCTTCACCTTGAGTACGATCCTGACTATGAATTAAGATACTCCTGAATTGAGGGATTTTGGAAGGTCTGGGTGCGCGAGAAGCTGAGGAATCGGCGCCCGAGCCCCCATCGCCATAGCCAAGCTCGGAAGGGATGTACATCTGCCACTTGTCTCCTGACCGTGGCACAAGGCTTGGGGAAGAGAGGCCCCGGGATTCGGGCTTTGGGGGTTAAGGCTCTTGGGGTTTCATGTGTAGGTGCAGGGTTTTAGGGCTTAGGGTTGGGATTTCATGGTTTGGGATTAGGGTTTGAGGCTTCGGGGTGAGGATGTTGGGCTCAAGGGTGTGTGAGACGGCTCAGGAGTTCGCAGCCACATCAATAATTTGCACAGGGCTATGGAATGTATTCTGCTATAAGTCTTAGGGACTGTATAGGCACACACTATAATAATTAGTACTATACTACACTATACTATATAGTTTATAGTTCTTACTCTATACACTATATACTAATTATACTATGTACTATGTTTGGTCTATACTATACACCATTCACTCTACTATACTACTCATTACGAAATCTTGTCACCGCATATTGATCAAATCTGCGAGACGAGAGGCGCGGGTGGATAGTGGACACTGCTTCAGGGGAGCTTGGGTCCAGGAAACCCAGCCCCAAAACCCAAAGAGCCCAATACCCGTTAACCAAGGAACATAGTAGAGTAAACCATTGTTTGAAGCCCCTTATAATGTAAAGGTGTTGGGCTCCCCGCGAACCCTTATATAACACTTGTTCCCTGAGGCAACGAAGCTTCTCTTTCTTCCAGCAACGGAGGATGGATGCAAGGTTCCATGTAAACACGAACAAGAGCGACCCTAGCAGGTAACCATGGTTTATAGGGCTTGGGATGGAGGCCGGGGCAGCGATGAAAGAGGCTACGACAAGCAGCTCCAAGCCTTAAAACCCCACAAGAAAGCCGCGACACAACAAACCTTAACATCTACCTCTATCCCATAAAACCACTTCAAGGATTACATGGCGGGTTTCACGGTACGGAACCATAGAAACTGCTACTACCTGCCCCCCCCCTCCAAAAAACCTCCGATAAAAAACAAAAGAACTAAAGCCGAACATCGCACAGCCTCAAGTCTTGACGTTCCAGGCCCCAGAACTCAAGCCCCGGATGCAGCAAGCTTGCTCAATACCCAGGGAAATATAAGCACATTTACGGTTTAGGGTTTAGGGTTTAGGGTGAGTGATATTGTACTTCATGAGTCAGCAAGAAGCCCTCGAAAACTACGGTCCCGTGTTGGAGAACCCCATAAGCCGTTCACAACAAAAGAGATAAAGACACCCATGAGTGCACATCCCGTAGATCCCTAAACCCTGAATCCTAGACTCGAAGTATCTCTAAACCCTGAAACCCCGTTCAAAGCCCCACACCCTAAACTCTCAATAACTAGTTGAACAGAAGTTGTGAAGAACTAAATAATCAAAAGAAGTTGTGTGTCTTGGTTCGCCCTGAACGAATTGCAGCCGCACCCCCAACGTCAGCCACGAAAAAACAGAAGCCCATCAGCCTCCATGCCCAGCCGCTCCCCACCCGTTCCAAAACGCAAACCTTCGCTCAAAACTTCGGCACCCAAACAGTGTCTAGGAACCCTCAACAATTTCTAAAGACGCTTCGCAATTTCTATAAACCCTCACCCCGCCTTCCACCATGAGCTGCATGGCTTCAGTCCAGCCCTTGATGACCTGCTTAGGAGAAAGCTTTTTGGCGCAAGCCCAGATGCTCCATAAATATAAGTAGATAATACATATATATATATATATATATATATATACAATGCTTATATAACATGTGCATATATATATATATATATATATATATATATATATGTAAACACTTTTACACATAAATGCACATACAGAGGGATTTGGGGGCTTAGGATTGAAGGTGTTTAGATCTTTGTCCATGTATCTACCACTATGGAATTTAGCCCGGAAAGACCCTCCTTATCATGATTTTGGTGGGACCTTTAAACTTGCATTCAAGTAGCAGGTATGGCCTGAGATGTTGGGGTGCAGCGCTCAATCTTTGGGGTTCAGCGCTTGAGGTTTGGGATTTGGGAGGGCTGATGGGAGGGCAAGCGGTTTGGGTGCAGGGAGTCAGTACGGTTAATTACAAAAGAGGTAACTGCGAGAACTCCAATTACGGCAGCTACAACCTTAATTGCTACGCCCCACGATCCTCCATGTACTGCCTTATCTCCAGGTCTCGCCTGATTCGGCGCGAAGGTGGTCGGGCTACCTCGCTGTGGTGAAGATCAGGCAGAGGACCAGTCGCAGGATTTGTTCGTAGGACTCAGTTTTTTACGTTTAGAGTTTAGGTCTTCTTCTTCGGCCATCATTGAATTCATGTCTCAATGCGGGAACGCAAAAAGCATGCGGTGTAGATCTTAGGATTTAGGCTTTGGCGCAACCCACAAGCCCCACACACGAAAGCCTGAGCAGGAAACCCGAGGCCCAGAACATGAGCAAAACGAGTCCCGAGCCGAAACGCATACCCAGAACCCCTCAACTAGTACTCTTGCTGAGGCAGGCTCTGTTAGGCAATCCTGAACCCTGTATCCCCTCAACGCATAAGCCCGAAGGTCCAGACTCTAAACTCCTAGCCCCATAAATCTAAATCCAAACATGAACTGAAGAGCCCTAAACCCCAAACCCCAAACCTGCAGTTAAAACAGGCATGACCTCCACTTACGACCCGCCCCTCGAACTTGACGAGGGTTGATAGCCCGTTTAACACTACACCTTGAACCTACAGTTCTGAACCCCCAACCTTCCCTTACTCGCACAGATCTGAGGTGCAATCCTGAGAGTGAGCTGTACAACCCTCAACGAACCTCCTAATTCGGGTCCTAAACCCTGTAAGCCCTCGGAGTTCGCGGCCTCGTTTGTAGGACGAATCGAACTCCACCCATTGGTTTTCCTCCTGTGCGTTTAGGGTTTAAGGTTTAGGCTTTTTAGGGTTTATAGTAGAAGCCAGAAAGTTGGAACATGGATTCAGGAGGATTAGTGCTAGGATCCCGTATACTTTACCTTAAGGGCATGGGGATAATGATGTTCCAACTTTCTGGCTTCTACTGTAGGGTTTAGGGTTTTGGGGTTTAGGGTTTCAGCTAGTTGCTAAATAAATCCCAGGATCCTTGAAAGCAGCGCTCAGTCGGGGCCCTGAGCAGTTACCATTCACACCTGATGCCGACTTCCCTGCACCCATGCGAGGATCCCAAGCACCGATGTGGGGGATGCCTACTGCAAGCTTACTATAGGGGTCTTCATGATTAGAACTGGGCTTTGGGGTATATTAAGCTATAAGTAATAAGAAGGGACCCCTGAAATAGTATAGGTAATCACTAAGTAAGGCCCCTACTGTTGATGATATAAATCCTGCATTACCTTGAGGACCCTAGACTATGGGATTTCTGGTATATTCCTGATTATGGGTAGTGCAGGATTTATATCATCAACCGTAGTGTACACCATAAAATAAGTGCTTGTAAGATCTTGGCAGTAACAAAGAGCAACGAAGTAGTTCCTTATCTGGAAAGCCCAATACTAGGGAAGTCACTCCTTGTCGATAGCATCGGGCGTCAGACTCGGCGTTGTACCGGCATAGTGGCATTCGCAGGGTGTGCCCCTGGGCCGGTCGTACTGTCGAGATGCGAATGGAGTCTTGGGGATACTGTATACTACTTGATATTAACAGATGCTAACAATTGAATCGCTTGATAATCCGACTGTTCAGTATCGGCATTACTGGATAGCGCATGATCCTTTGGAGCCTGGCTTCTATACCAAGCAGAGACAAGAAATCGCAACTTCAGGGTCGTGCCATCTCTTGTTTCCGAAGCCCCAAAGCTCAACAGCTATACACAGTTTCACCCTGCAGCCCTAACCTGAAGCCTCAAGCCCTATAAACCTTAAACCTTAAAACCTGAACTGAACCCTAAACCGAAAATCACAGTCAAAGAAACCGTTCCGAGTGCGGCCGTGCCACACCAGGGGACTCTTCTCGCCTCGGATCTAGTTCATGGTTGGGGTTCCGGGTTTAGGGTTTAGGGATACTCCTTATTGGGTTTTAGTAACCAGAAAAATGTATAATGTTATCCAACTATGACAAAGTGATTCAGTGGTGAGAGCTGAGCTTCGCCAGCTTTTTTCTCGAAATCCCTCCACTCCAAACCCTAAACAGTCGGGCAGGCAATATAGGGGCCTCAATAATTAGAACAGGGTTTTGGGACTCATTATACTATAATTAGAATAAGGAACCCTCAAGATGGGGTAGGTTATTCTTTAGGCCCCTATAGTATCATGTCATGTCGTGCCGGGGCCCCCAAACCCTTCACACCCGATAAACCCCCCCAAATCCGAGGCAATGTCGCGCCAGGAGACCCTGCACCCCGGAACCCTGGAGACATAACGCTGACCCCTTAATCCCCCAAATCCTAGAACTTCAGCGCCCTAAACGCCCAAACCCCAAACAGTAGACTCTACATATGCCCTAAAACCTGGAACTTGAACCCCTGAAACCCAAACCCGAAACAGTAGACCCTTTTATACTCTAGAATCTGAACACCTCGAACCCCAGCATCTATCAAGCCATGTCACCTAAACCCTAAACCCCAAACCCCAAACCCTAAACCCCTATATAAACCCTAAACCCCTATATAAACCCTAAAACCCCTATATAAACCCCTAAACCCCTAAACCCTAGTCGTGCCGGGAGACCATGCCCCTCTCGGAGGACCTTGTACTGCAGCCCGGAAGGCAAAGTCACTACACCTGCTCTGTGCAACATGGGGTCTTCTACGCGCATTATAAAGTTTTTTTTTGGGGGGAGGGGGTGGGGCTAGGAAGCCCTCTATAGAATTTATGAGGGATTAGGGGGGGTTAGGTTAATTATCTAGGTCATTGGGGCCTTAGAGAGTTCAATATGGTGTTGGGGATGTTCTGTAGAATAGTAATAGATATCAGGACTACGAGCGGATACCAAAGCTAATCACTCACACCACTCCTCTGCTCTTATACGTAAGCCAAATTTCTTGTTAGAGACCCCGATATCGGGAACCATCACCGAACAAAGGAGCACAACGTGCCTAAGAGCCGTGCAGCCTGCATGATAGTGAACATTGGAAAGTTGTGTGCCTTCGTGCTTCTGAGAAGCGGGTTCTCGGCTTTGTATAGGGGTCTTGGCACTTTGTAGAATGAGTTTCTGAGATGTGTGTGCATACATATATATATATATGTATATATATATATATGTATATATATATATATATATATATATATACATATATATATGTTATAAGCAGTTACCGCATGACCACGAGATTCATCATCCTGTGGCAGTTCAGGAAACATTCTGCAAGATATGCTGTGTTTGCAGTTTGCACTACTAGCATTCCCAAAGAAGGACACCCACCCAAAAACCACAATCATCAGGACGCCTATAAGGACTCCTAAAAGCTCAAATCCACCGACAAAAAGAGGTTTCGAGTCGAAAGTGTAGCTCAGAACACTGAAATCCAGCTGTACCCCAGGCCTGAAAAGATTCACCCTAAACATCCCTAGCTCCGAAATACCCTAAAGCCCTACGTGAAGCCAAACCCAACTGCTTGGCCTTCTCGCTTGGCGTTCTCTTCGAGAAACTTCTTACCCACCTCGGATGTGGATTCAAGTATAAGGGCCTTGATGATTAGACTATGGCTTTGGGGGATTCTAGTATGTGGAGTTCCCAATGCACTTTTATGGGGACGTGGTTTTCAGCATTCCGCATTCGAACTAAGGTTTAGAAGTGGAGGTTTTATGGCTTCGGGCCCTTGCAGATATGGGGCTGCGGAGGTTTCGGCCCGGGTCATTGCAGCTGAGAGCTCGAGGCCAAATCGTTTCTCTTCCGGTGGTTTCTTGGATGCCTGCAGGAACCAAATGGCTTGGTGAGATTGGTGAGACGCTGTGACCTAGCTGGGCGTTCCCATGTCGGATCAAGTGAATCACATTCGTGTCAAAACCCACTCAGAGGGTAAAGCTGCGAACACGCACCAACAAGATGAGTTGCACCTTTTCAATAGCATGTTCTTGTGGACCCCCACCAGAGTTTAGCAACATGGCCAAACCCCCAATAAACTCTCTGCGCCATTGACCCCAGATAACCACGTAGCTCGTTGTACCTCGTAACAGACACAGCCAGTTTCTGAACACAGGTATGCAATCAAGGCAGGCCGAATGCAAACCCTACTCAAAGCACCCTTTCAACCTGCTCTGTTTCTACAAATGACTTGTTAAACTTGACCAAACTTCTAAAACCCTATAGGGGTGATTCTCTCGATTAGGATGCCTCTTTAGGTCCCAAGATAGTACGGCACCCTTGCAAAAGAACCCGAATAAGAGGTAATTTAGAGGACTACGCATAAAGCAACCCTAAACCCTAAACCACCGCCAGCTGAATTCACTGGCCTCGTTGGTACCCGCCAGAGCGCAGGGGAGCACCAAGGCGACGGTGAGGAAGTCTGAGCGTGCATACTGTAGAGATTAGAAGGGGCCCCCACCATGTAATAGTGGTATAATGGGAATATAATAGGGCCCTAATATAATCCTTATAGTCACTATTACGGGGTGGGGGCAGATTCTAATGTAGAGACTTTATGATAATTAGTTTTGGGCTCCTTCATAGTATGACCATATATAACTATAACTATATACAACTATAACTATAATAACGAACTGTGAGAAATAATGTTAGTATAGGGCCCGGCAAGTACGCTTCATGGAAACCTTAATTAATACTGGGCATTCAAAGTATAATTAAAGGTACTTGACGGGGGTCTAGGTATGTACCGGACCTTCAGTTTCTAGGGACCCAAATAGTAAAGCTTTCAGGCCTACGTAATCGCATATGATGACTGTGCGGTGTCGTAGGGTATATTACCCGAAGGCCCCGAAGTAGTTCCATCTTTGGGATTACCTTATAGAATTCTAAATATGAACCCCAAAAAGGAACTTCTTTGGGGCCTTTGGGTAGAACAGTTACTTGGAGGATCATGGGACTTAGTAAGTAGGGTTATAAGTACCTTAATTGGGGATATAAGTAGTGATAGGTATAGTTACCCTAATTATAACCCTAGTTACTAAGTCCCATGATCCTTCAAGTAGGGTATCAGGACGCAGGCGCTATTCGGGCTCATCCTTCGGTGGTCTGGGTCTACCTACAGTAGAAGCCCAAAAGTTGGAAACCCAGTAGCCTCAATCCTTACCCAGGGCCTCCAAAACCCCTTAACTAAGGAATGTTCCTTAAATTATAATAGGATCCCTAATATGATTTTAAGGTATATTTCATTAAGGGGTTTTGGAGGCTCTGGGTAAGAGTCATATATAGTATAGGGAATCCCAGCACTATTTGGCCTTAATCCGGTTTCCAACTTTATGGGGTTTACTGTAGTGTAGCAGGTTCTAGGATTAGGCTTCATTGGCTGGTGAACCAGGATGCCCTCGTTCAGTTCATGTACATATTTGGGTGGTTGTCAAAATGATGGTCCCTCTTTGGGTCCTTATTTTAATACGGCACCTAATGTTTAAGGTACCCAAAAAGGGACCATAATTGCTGACAACTACCCATTTGAGTTAGAAAGGCCAGTTAGGGCTCGGGGGTCGAGGTTGCGCAGACGCTTTGGGCCTTATTTGGGGGCTTGGGGGCCATTCTCTTGCTTGATGTTTACTGACAGTGTTGGCTTTTGAGGATTACCGGGCCAGGCGGCGCTCGACCCTGCAACTGCAAACCCAAACCCTAAAAAACCCTCCGAGTGTTCACTGTGAAGTCCTTTAACGATCCCTTGGGGGATCGTGGGTTTGGGCCCGAATTCTTCACGAACGAAAACCCTCTTCACTGAAGCAATGTGAAAACAACCGGGGGCGAAGAACGGATCGAATCGTCCTCAGTGAGAGTAAACGATCAGAGGCCCCGGCATCTCATGGCGGCTTCTGAACCGGTCTGGCTGCGCCGGGACCCTCCAAAACAGCAGCAACTTGGATTCGAGCCAAAAAGCATACGTGGAGATATGTGAACTAGTGGAGTTTGCCTGTAGAAAATGGAGACGGAAGCTCCCAAAAAAAGGCTTTGTTGGGCATCCTCTGTTGCCTCGATACTCCTCTTCGAGTGTTTACGGCGATGCACAACCCCTCGGGCCCCCCCTTGTATCCGGCCAGCGCTCCAAGCAACTCCCGAAGTCAAACAAAGCACTACCTTCCTCCCCTGAAGATCCCTTGACATAGAGGATGAACCCTACACTCTAAACCCCAATCGTCAGTAACATGAACATTGATCAGTGCTGTTCTGAGTATAGATGTTTAGCCAAAAAAATACATATATATATATATATATCAGTGAAAACGCGAGTGCTGTTGTCGTCACCATCATTTTCAGCGTTATCTCGGGCCTTCTTTCTACGGACTACTATTGTGGTCGCTGCTGAGCATGCTGTCACCAGCATTTTCATGGTCGCAACACGAGAGCCGTTACATGCGAAACCTTTGACGTGATTCTCAGTGTGACGTACTAGTTGTACAATCAATAGCACCAACAATCACAAACACAAAGATACAAACCTAAAGCCTCAACCAGAAAATCAGACTGAACAAATGGCCGCTGGTCAGGAACAAAACCTTGGCAACCAAATCACTTAGCCTCGCACAGTCGTCCCCGCACCTCAGATCAAAATGGTGTGTACGGTTTCATGTGCCTTACTCACCGATATAGTGCATGAGTTGCTTTCGACCCGCATTCGGGGTGCCTGTTCAGGTTCCTACAACTTGGTTTGCAGGTTTACTAGTAACATGTGTGTATATATATATGTGTACATATATACATATACATATATATATATATATATATATTTATTTATTTATATCGGGCCGTAGAGCTTTGTGGCTTCAGTGCTTAGAGACAGGTGTTTCAGACCTTCGGAAGTCTGGACTCAGGGTGTAGGAAGTCACCGCGCAAGGAGAAACTTATCGTCCCTAGTAGTCACTCACACCTCGTCAAAGTCCCTGCATAACAGTATAGCATGATACTCCTAGCGGGGGGTCGTAAGCTCTTTGGGCTTTGGGTGCCTTCTTAGACAGTGCTTTCCAATTTTTCTGATAGATGTCCTTACGACGACCCGCGAAGCATCGAGCGGGATTTGCTGTTCCGCGGTAAAGCAGACATGAGACCAACAAACTAAGCCACGCCACCTGAACAAGTCCCAAAAGCATCCAGATTCGCCCTGGGCCTAAACCCCAAAACCCAGAGACTCCACTATCCCTTAACAAGGAGTCTGGGATCAAAAATGTTTTTTTTTTTTGTGTCGAAATGTCTTTTTTCTCTGTTGTTCTACATACACATGTTTCGGCTGTGGTTCTAAGCTTTACGGTTCAGGTTTCGGGATTCGGGTCTTAAGGTTTGGGCAGGGATCAGGGTTAAGGGCTTGCGAGGGTTTAGGGTTTAGGGTTTTGGGTTGTGGTCTAGGGTTTAGGGTTAGGGTTTGGGTGTAAGGTTTAGGGTTTAGGGTTCTGGTTTACGGTTCAGGGTTAGGGTTTGGGTGTAAGGTTTAGGGTTTAGGGTTCTGGATTACGGTTCAGGGTTTAGGTGTAGGGTTTAAGGTTTAGGGTTGTGTAAGGACTTGGTGGTTCTAAAGCTTAGGGTTCAGGGTGTTTTGCACGGGTTTCAAGTTTGAAACCCGTGCAAGCTTTACGGTTTAGGGTATAGGGTTTGGGTGTAAGGTTTAGGGTTTAGGGTTGTGGTTTAGGGTTTAGGGTTTGGGTGTAGGGTTCAGGGTTGTGGTTTAGGGTTAAGGACTTGGTTCTAAGGTTTAGGGTTTTAGGGTTAAGGGTTTAGGAATAGGGCTTAGGGTTCAGGATTTACGCTTGGCCGAGACTCCGCCGAGACCCGGCCGAGACCCTTTTCCGGGGTTCGCCAGGGTTTAGGGATTAGGGTTCACGGCTTAGGAGGGTTTAAGGTTTTAGAGTTGAAGCTTTACGGTTTAGGGTTTAGGGTTTGGGTGTAAGGTTTAGGGTTTAGGGTTTAGGGTTCCGGTTTAGGGTTAAGGACTTGGTTGTAAGGTTTAGGGGTTTAGGGTTAAGGGTTTAGGACATAGAGCTTAGGGTTCAGGATTTACGCTTGGCCGAGACTCCGCCGAGACCCGGCCGAGACCCTTGGTCGGGGTTCGCCAGGGTTTAGGGAGACTCCGCCGAGACCCGGCCGAGACCCTTTTTGGGGGGTCGCCAGGGTTTAGGGATTAGGGTTAACGGCTTTAGGAGGGTTTAATTTTTTTTATAGTTGAAGCTTTACGGTTTAGGGTTTAGGGTTTGGGTGTAAGGTTTAGGGTTTAGGGTTGTGGTTTAGGGTTTGGGCTTTGGGTCTAAGGTTTAGGGTTTAGGGTTCTGGTTTAGGGTTAAGGACTTGGTTCTAAGGTTTAGGGCTTTAGGATTAAACGGCTTAGGAGGGTTTAAGGTTTTAGAGTTGAAGCTTTACGGTTTAGGGTTTGGGTGTAAGGTTTAGGGTTTCGGGTTGTGGTTTAGGGTTTGGGCTTTGGGTCTAAGGTTTAGGGTTTAGGGTTCTGGTTTAGGGTTAAGGACTTGGTTGTAAGGTTTAGGGGTTTAGGGTTAAGGGTTTAAGACCTAGGGCTTAGGGTTCAGGATTTACGCTTGGCCGAGAGTCCGCCGAGACCCGGCCGAGACCCTTTTCCGGGGTTCGCCAGGGTTTAGGGATTAGGGTTAAAAACTTAGGAGGGTTTAAGGTTTTAGAGTTGAAGCTTTACGGTTTAGGGTTTAGGGTTTGGGTGTAAGGTTTAGGGTTTAGGGTTGTGGTTTAGGGTTTACCTGGCAATCCTAGCGGCCGCTTTTATGTGTCCTTATGGCGAAATCTGGTTTTAAGCGTAATTGAGCCGAATTTTGGTTTTATAAAGTTTTTTCTGGTGTTAGTAAAGCGGCCATATTTTATTTAGTATAGCTGAGGGCGACATCTTGGCAGATTAGGTATGTAGCTGTAGCCGACTCCGAACCTCCCCAGCATAAAATATTAGTAAGCTATTTAATGGTTTCGGTGGCCCTGTAGGACTGACCGCCTTCCCAGGGACTCACGCTTTCGTTTCGCCGAATCAACGGCTCAGTGGAGGTCCGCCGGGGTTCCGGGTTTTATACAAGACGAATAGGATATGGCAGCCGGTGTCCTTAAATATCCTGGGCAGTGCTGGCGAGCTCAGCACTTATAATCACTCATTCACTCACTCACTCACTCACTCACTCACAGCCTTCGAAGACTTATCAGTAGAAGCAGTAATACACGAACATTACGGCGATAATCGTGACGCCTTCGGGCTTTTTGCACGATGCTAGCCATGTCGGGACACGTTTGGCTGGAGACGAGCCATGCCGCCGAAGTACAGGTGCGACCACCCCACTTGCAAGCTTTGATTGCATTGTGCGAACATCATAAGCATGCAGAGCTGCGATTAGAAGTTAGATGCAAGCAGGCTGGGAATCCTCTGCCATTTCACTCAGATCTGTTTTCGAGTAAGGGGTCTCGTGACGAGCCATGGATCGAACCGTTTGTGATGTCGACATATCCGGCCTGGGTATTGGATGGCATGCTAATATCGAGCTGAAAGATAGGCTTCTGGAAGAGGGATCGAAGGGACTTGTCCTCCCGCCGGAAGGCGAGAAGGTTCCTGTGCCCATGCAAAGCACAGCGATTTTGAATGATGCTTTCTTAATCCCGATTGCTATTCAGATGAGGGCGGCTAGGAACCTAAAGATCCCAAGCCTCGATGCCTTGGAAGCTGAGCTGCTTGTGACTTGGACAAAGTACTTCGAAAGCAAAGAAAGGAAGAAGATTTCTGGTAGCGGCCGATACCCCAGCCTTTCTCAAGATTTCAAGATGCCTGCATTGGTGGAATCTTCCATTCGTCAAGATGCGAAGTACTTGAAATCGTTGCTTTCCATGATCAAGAAGCAATTCTTGAGCGAGCGCCAAGCTCGAGAGTCTCGACCAAAACCATGTGCCAGAATATGTGGATTTCCAATCATGCATACCAAACCTCTATACTCCCAAAGCCCCCTCATCTTAAGGATGTGGATTATCGCCGTATCGTCTCGAATTTCGGCACGAAGGCACGTGGGCCATTTCCAAGGTTTGCGGTCGGTTTGCAGCTAGCTCGGATATGAGTTGTCCATGCCAGGACGAGTATCCGGAGTTGGATTCGGCTGTCGATCAAGTTCAGCAACTTCTTGGTGAAATCGGGGAGGAGCCGCCCCGGGAGGTGGATGTGTCCACCAAAGCAACGGCTGCAAAAAGCAAGCCCAAAGCGAAGAACCCAAAGCAGCACGAGTTTCCAGATGACGACTGTTTTATGATGGACTGTGCGGATGCTTTAGCAGCCCGTCGAAACATGCTCAAAGACCGGATCGCCAAGATCAAAGCTACGTCCTATTCTTAAAAGTAGCTGTAGCTTTCGAATCGCGAGTGTCACGACTGTGCGGTAATGGTCACCTTGGTTGCATGCCTTGCTTGGCCCAGGCTGGAAACCCGGCAAGCTGCCTCGGACACGCCTGTGTTGAGTGGTGCCGTGGTGTGAACAGCATCGGAGTAATAATATTAATACGTAATCATGGAAAGCTAAGTAATAATATGATCGATAGCATAGGCTACAACTAGGACCGGAGACCCTTCATCTTTTGTTGTAATCACACACAGTAGAACTATGGCCATCTGCAGTGACATATCCGAGTAGCGACCACCCCTGAGAAATTCAATGATGAACCACTGATTTTGTTTTATCTAATGATCACCCCATTTATTTGCTACACTGATTGCCACAACTGCACTTGCTACCGTTGCTGCTGCTGCGACTGCTCCTGCTACGACTGCTCATGCTGCTATCATTAGCACTGCTACTGCTAGTACTAATGCTGGTGCTACTGCTATTACTCCTGCCACTACTACTACTACTACTACTACTACTACTACTACTACTACTACTACTACTACGTATACTACTACTACTACTACTACTACTACTACTACTACTACTACTACTACTACTACTACTACTACTACTACTACTACTACTACTTCTACTACTAGCACTGCTGCTGCTGCTGCCGCCACTACTACTACTACTACTACGGCTGATGATACAAATCCTGCATGACCTTAAAGGCCCTATAAACTGAGGGAATTATGGTAATTTATTATAGGTAATGCAGGATATTTTACAATTTTAGCATCAATCGTACCACTACCATCCACGAAACAACTGCTGCTATGGCTGATACTAGCAGCAGTATATGCCATCTACTAATAATATTGTTAGGACTCTTATTAGTACCACTACCACCACTGGTAGCACTGCTACTGCTACTGCTGGTGCTACTGCACCCGCTGCTGCTGCTGCCGCTACTTCTACCGTTGCTGCTGATGCTGCTACCACTACTGCGATAGCACTACCACGACAACCATAATACTACTCCCTCCACGAGTGCTACTTGTGGTGCTACCACACCTTCTACGGCCACTATTATTCGCTATTGCTACTGCTTCTGCAGCTGCCAAGGCTATATCCACCACTACTACTACTACTACTACTACTACTACTACTACTACTACTACTACTAGTACTACTACTACTACTACTACTATTAAAATTACTACTATTATCACAAATACTGGTGCTTGTAGTAGTAATACTACTATAACTACTGCTACTGCTGCTACAACGGCCACCACTAGTACTAGTGCTTCTGCTATTTCTATCATTATTTGCTCTACTACAACTGCTACTGCTACCGCTACATCTCGCTGCTTGCTGCTGCACCACCACCACCACTACCAGTCCTGGTACTACTTCTGCTTCTACCACTACGACTGCTACTACTTTACTTCTACTACTACGACTATTACTACTAGCACCACCACTACTACTACTACTACTACCACTACTACTACTACTACCAGTACTACTACTACTACTACTACTACTACTACTACTACTACTACTACTACTACTACTACAACTGCTTCTGCTGCTGTTACTATCAGTACTACTAGTACTCCTATTGCTACGACTAGTACTACTACTACTACTACTACTACTACTACTACTACTACTACTACTGCTACTGCTACTACTACTACTGCTACTACTACTACTACGACGACGACTACTATACTGCTACTACTACTATCACTACTAGTACTACTACTACTACTACTACTACTACTACTACTACTACTACTACTGCTACTGCTACTACTACTACTGCTACTACTACTACTACGACGACGACTACTACTGCTACTACTACTATCACTACTAGTACTACTACTACTACTACCACTACGACGACTGCTACTGTTTACTACCACTTGCTCTACTTGGCCTACTCCTACTACTCCTACCTTACTGCTACTACCACCACCACCACCACCACCAATACTAAATACTATCAATAGTGCTACTACTATTGCTACTACTACTACTACTACTACTACTACTACTACTACTACTGCTACTGCTACTGCTACTGCTACTGCTACTGCTACTCCTCCTACTACCACTACTGCAACAACTACCACTACCACTACAATTAGCACTACTACTAGTACTAGTACTAGTATTAGTACAACAACAACAACGACTACTACTACCACTACTACTACTACTACTACTACTACTACTACTACTACTACTACTACTACTACTACTACTACTACTACTACTACTACTACTACTGTTTCTGTTGCTAGCCGGGAGCCAGATTACTAGCACGGTAAAACCCATAAGAATATGCCCTCATTTTTAGTCCCTAGCCAAAGCTATATCTACCCGATGAACCCTATATAATCTCCCTTAGGTTCGCCCGTCGACAATGTCGAGACCCAGATCGTGCCCAGCGAGGGCAATGAGCATCCAGCTCCGCCTCCTGCAGCTTGGGCTTTTCGAATTGACAGCAGTGATGAGCAGTGGGGTCTGAGAAAGTGCCTAGGTGGTATTTCGGCATGAACAATTGGCCTTGAACAAGAAGAAGAAGGAAGCACGAGCAAAGAAGAAGGCTGCTAAGGCTAAGGAGCAGGAGGAGGATGAGCAGGGAGGAGCAGGGGAGGCAGATGATTCTGCAGATGGGGCTGAGGCTTCTGAGGGTTCGCATGGCGACGGGGATGATGATGTAGCAGCCAAAGGCAAGAGGAAATCGAAGAAGCGATCAAGGGCAAAGGGCAAGGGAGGGCCCAAGAACGATGCTGAGGAGCCAGATTGCAAACGAAAGAAGACAACCGAGCCGGCAGCCGAAGTGAAGCCAGCAGCAGAGCCCGAAGCAAAGACACGCAGGACCAGGAAGCCGGCAGCCAAAGTGAAGCCAACAGCAGAGCCCAAAGCAAAGACAAGCAAGACGACGGAGCCGGCATCCGAAGTGGAGCCAGCAGCAGAGCCCAAAGCAAAGGCAAAGAAGACGACGGAGCCGGCATCCGAAGTGAAGCCAGCAGCAGAGCCCAAAGCAAAGACAAAGAAGCCTGCAGCAGCAAAGCCAAAGGCAAAAGGGAAAGCAAAAGCAAAGGCCAAGGGTAAAGCCAAAGCTTCGCCGAAATCCAGCTCGAGCAAGCCAGCAGGCACACGCACGGAGGACACAGACATAGCTGTGGATTGTATGTAGCATGGGGGGGTTGCTTTCTAAACATATGATTACTACTCTTGGTTTCCAAAACAGTGCAGGAGGAGCTCGTCATCAAGAACTACATCCATGAATGGAACAGCAATCGGGACCATAAGTTTAAGATCATGGCTTATTGGAGTCGATCTGGGTTCGCTATCTTGGACTTGGCGAACGACGGAAGTCAAGACCCTTTTCCTGCAAACCGAGGGTCCTGCATGGTTGCTAAACTTTTATAAACATGATCTCTGAATCCTTCCCAGCCCAGGTTGCCTACTGCCAATCTACGAAGGTCGATGTGACATCAAATTTCCTGCCAATCAAGCAATTGGTCATTCAGGATGCACTTATCCAGAGTACTGTGGGTCGGAGTACTACTTTGAGGCATTTGTCCCTGTGGGTTTGATCATCTGAGGCTTTGGGTCTTCAGAACGGTTCCGATCCTGATGCTGCCTGGCGAAAGTTCGAAGCTGAGAAGGAACGGCTGTACAAAGCGCCAGGTGAGCAGTAGCTGGCTATGGGGTAGATTGGCAGCCACAGGGTGCAACCCCGATCGCAGCCCAAAGAACATATGACCCTTCTCCTGAATGACCGGAATTACCCCTTCAGGAGGTTTTGCCTGCAACATTAGCACAGTGACAGCATGCTGTGCAGGGGTTGCCTCGCTAGTGTGCCTGTCTTCTTGCAAACACATTTTGTGTTCACGCCGGGATCTTGTGCTGAAGTGCTCATGGCAGGGGGAAAAGTGCAATCACGAATCCCGCTGTGTCCTTCTCGATCTGTCCAGTCTGCATTCGCCGAAGCCAGCCGCACGATCTCGCAGGAATCCGTTGTGATTGGATTGAAGCACCAGAAGCCCTGAACCCGGAAACCCTTTTGAAGCTACACTTTCGCCTCACATTCATACTACCGGCTCCCTCGCAGGCCTGTGGCACTTCGACGGCTGGACCGGCAATTGTGCACTACCCGTAAGACTCTCATTGCAAAGAGGAAGGATGGCCAGCTGGGCATGTTTGATGTGGTGACTGTGCAGCCTAGAACATTCCGACTGGATGTTTAGCTCTTCCAAACAATATTAATAACAATAATAATATACATACAGACCCTATACCCAACCTCTATCTATCTCTAACTATGTATCTTTCTGTGCATGCATACATACCTACCCTAAACCCCTCCCGACAACCTCTCGTGTCGACGACCTAACCAGCATCATGATTGATGGTTTGGATTACCGGGGCCTTCAAGCTTTAGTGGGAGACTTTGTGACATTGACAATCTTCAGGGCGACTTCAACTAGTCAAGCTTTGCCTGGGCTCAGGATTTTCGAGAGTTCGTGTCGTTCGTGCAAAGAAGGGAGGGTTCAGGTTTGGGGCAGGGTTGATAAGCATGTAGGTGTAGTTTGATCGAATAAAACAAATGTGTCGCTTTATGTTGCTTTATTGAAGATGTACATATAACTCTTTATATATATATATATAGGCATACATATATATATATATATATTATAGGTACAGACCTGAGATGTTTAGGGTTTATACGGGTTGTAGGGTTTCTAGAAAGGACTTATGTATACTTTAATGCCTGGGGGTTTGGGTGTAGGTGTGTATAGGTTTATAGGGACGTGTTACAGGGCACTTGTCTGAAACGGTTTCGTAGAGTATCTGACACTCTAGATGCACCGAACATTTGAACGCCACGGGGCATTGGAACGAACAAGCTTAACCATATATCAGTGTCAAACCTACACGTAAATGGTATAATTAGGTGGGTAGGGACCTAGGCCAGTTTTGCAGCACGGAGCAACCCTGTATTTGTACATATAGTCCATAACCCTACACCCACGTACCCTCTAATCCCCGCAAACCACACCTTATGTACCCTGGAACACCCTATCAAACTCTCTGTGCAAACCCTATCAGAAGCTCGACCGGGGCTTTGGAGCCCCGAAAAGGCTTTCGGCAGCAGGCCTTCCGAAGGTCGTCGTTGCCCGCTGACACGGGCCTGCAGGGTCTCGTGGGGCTTTTGCTAATATAGGACTAGGTCGGGTACGGGTTTCTAGTGATCGTTGTTTTGGATACAAGGTGTGTCGGGTACTTTTCAGTACAATCGGTAGAACACTCTTATATTGATCGGGATATGATGAAGAGGACGTTTTTGTTGTCTGTGGGGATCTATCTTGCCCTATATATAGTTGTAGAAGCATGACCTAGAAAGTTTTCTTTGTCGCACTACATTTACCCGTAGCCCTATCCCAACATAATGTCGACATTGTATCGGGATTTTATCGGGATACGGTTTCGGGGCTAGACGCCGTAATAAAACCGTAAACCGTAGGGAAAGCGTATAAGGCCAACATTTTGTCAACATTAAACCGTAATAAACCGTAGGGCTATCCCAATATAATGTCAACAAGCGGACAGATTTTATATTTACCGCAATCTAGAGGTCCTCCGGCCCCAGTATTATCACGCAGAAGCAGGATTGACCTGTGTTCGGATCGTATCTCAAGCTCCTTTGTCAGGTGGGGGAGTGATAGTTTTGGTCCCTCGGTGCTGGCGATTCTAGCCATGGCTAGAGGCAAAGGTTCGCGACTCATCGGCTGCAAGCAAGAGATTCCCGACGAGACTTTGCAATCCCAACTCCAGGAGCCCCGAACACTTACACTTAAGTATACCTACATTATCCGAATTCCATAAACCCCTGCCACTTAATCCTACATGCATGGCCTCTGACAGGACTTGGAAAAGCAGCTGGAGCACTTGGAAAAGGCCCCGACCGAGAAAGCTGCACCGGAGGATGCAGTGTTCTGATTCCATTAAGTGATATAATTCTCACACATGCATGATCTAAGAAGGTTCGATCTATCTATAGCTAAGGTGGGATTGTCTGGGCACAATCAAAACGATGATCGCTTCGTGCCCTGTGATCTACGTCGCCGTTTCGATGAAGTTGCTGCAGACGAAACTGCTATGGATTCGGCCGAATCCGCAGAGACTGCAGCTATGTCACTCGTTCCGTTGCAGAAGGATTTCGAGCCCGTCGCCGACAAGCCGACGCCGACCCCCAAAAGGTCCCCGGCCTCCAAGAAGAAGCATCGGTCGCCCAAAGCACCTTCCCAGAAGGAGCAATCGAGTCACTGGTGCTGAGTTGCATGTCTGTTCTGCAGTGCACATGGCATATATATGTTATGTTCTTGCAGGATGCGACACCTGTGCCCGAACCTCATGAGGATTCGGACAATGACATGTTGACACAGGAGAAAGCCAACTTGGAGGAGCAGCTGGCTAAGATAAACCAGCGATTGCTGGCGAAGAAGCGAAAAGCTAAGGTAGAGCCTACCGAGGATGTCGAGACCCCGGATTCGACAGCCCTTTCCCGAAAGCCCCGAACCGCAACACCATCCCCTCGGCCCACCTCGCAGCTTAGGAGGCAGGGGGGCCAAAGCTTCCGATCCCTGCCCAGTGTCGCATCTCTGCCCTCGTCCACGAAACCCAAGCCTTCTTCCCGTGCCAACCCTCCCCGCCCAGTTGCTGCTCCCTTGCGATCCGGTGGCCTAATTCGGCCCAGCCCTTCGTGTGCTAGCCTGTCGAACGCTTCTGTTGCTGCATCTGAACATGGTGATGAAGAGAGTGAGTCTAGTGAGGGGTCCGACTGTGCCGCCACGAACAGTGGAAAGTACGGTATTGTGTACGACCCCAAGACCGGGAAGGAGACTTGACTGCAAGACTGGGTACACCTCTGCACGCACCGGAGCAGTTGTTGTTTTGCACAAACAGAGTTGAAACCAAACAGCATTGAGCCCAGGTTATGACCCAAGAGGCCATCGAGCAGCGACTTCGCCGTGCATGTACAAACGGTAAGAGGAAATCAGCAACCGGTGGAGCCGCAGCAGTCGAGATGTACAAGGATCTTGGCAAGCGGGACAAGCTGGCCAAGATACTCATTCAATCGAACTTTAGCAAAGCTACCTGGTCGTTCAGTCGTGCATAAACATGTCACTGTGTGTATATGTGTGTGTGGCAGCAAGCGAGGGATCGAGGGAGTGAATGATTGAGTGAGTGTGTGTGTGTGTCTGCTTTTGTTTGTGTGTGTGTGTGTGTCGGGCTGGGGGGGTGTAGGAGGTGGGTATAGGGGGGGGCGGGGGTGTGGGGGGGGTGGGGGGGTGGGGGGTTGGGGTGGTCGCTATCCTTCTCTATATAGACATGTCTAGCTTTCTCTTTCGGTTTGTTGTATCAAAGCTTTGGTTTTGTGTATATAACCATATAACCACCGCTGTCATTATCTCTATCTCTCCCTTGCTCTCTCTCTCTCTATATATCTCTCTCTCTCTCTCTCTCTCTCTCTCTCTCTCTCTCTCTGCATCTTGTGTGACCTAGTCTGGCTTTCGCAAGAACATCACGAAGTTCGTCGAAAAGGAGAAATCCAGTGAGACAAAAGTCGTTGCTGGTTGGTACACGGAGAAGGCGATGGCGACACAGCTAAACCTGGACAGGCCATGGCCCCAAAAAGCAAAAGGAGCCACCCAAAACCTCACCGCCGCCAAGGTCTGATATCGCCGACATCGTGGAGTACACCCGCACCCGCCCAAAGCTGAGGAGGCAGGGTTCGTACGTGTGCATGCAGAAACCCAAAATTGCTTCGGCACACACACCCACACAGGAAGTACAAGTACAACGCCAAGAAGTTTGAGCACTGGGTGGAGAAGGAGGTCATAGGCACCAATGCGAGAAAAATCGTACGAGGCAGCAGGACCGAGATGAAGGGGGGCGAGGAGGAGGTTTCGGGGAACGAGGAGCTTCAGGTCTCCGACGAGGAGAAATTCATTTCCGATAAGGAGGATGAAGATGCCCCCGAGGATGCTCAACCTGAGCAGGACTTCTTGAAATGGTGTGATGCTAGATTGTGTATATATAGTCTCCTGCACTTCGAACCTCAATATCCGCAGGAAGCCGACCTGTTGGAGAAGGCAATGGAAGAGCTTTTGCCCCGCATTGCGAAGATGCACGACAATGCCAAGAAGCTGAAGCCACCGTACAATGCCGACCCGAAGCCTACTCACGCAAGGCTCTTGCATGCATGAATATTCCTCGTGCTCGCTTGGTAGTATGTGCATATGTATATGTGTATGTGTTTATGTGCATGCAATTGCATACTGCTGCTGGTCGTGGTGATGGTGCTGGTGGTGCTGTTCCCTTCTGCTTCATTCTGTTATTGGGTTTATTTGGCTTTCTGGTTCTTCATGTCCTCTCTTCTCTCTCTCTCTCTATAAATATATATATATATATATATATATATATATATGCATGCGAGAATATATATATATATATTATAAATATATGTAGGGAGAGATAGATAGAATTAATAGTTTTACGCACACAGACAAACACACGCACACACACACACACACTCTCTCTCTCTCTCTCTCTCTACTGACTATCTATCTCACTCTCTCTCTCTCTCTCTCTCTCTCGCTTTCTCGCTCTCGCTCTCTCTCCTTCTCTGCTTTGTCGAGGCACGCAGCAGAGATGGAACGAATGGCCGAGTCGTTAGAACACATCTACGACAAGATGGCCCACCTCCAAGCAGACCTCAAGTCTCCTACTGTGAGTGCGAGCACAAAGTTTCGTGTCAGCATATCGTATATTCCTCTGGTTCAGCTGCTTGTTATGGATTGCACGATCTTTGTGCCATCTCTCAAGGAAGGCTGTGCACGAGGAAATCAAGAAGGGTACAGTGCAGTTCCACAGCTGCAGATTTCACAAGCAGTTGTTTACAAGCTGTTCCACGACACCCCAAACAGCCCCACATTCCCAGGATGGCCAAAGCGGCTGCAAAGGAGACGACGTGCCAGCCCGCAACTAAGCCAGTGTTTGCAAGCCCCACCGGATCGAAACCCCAAACCCAGAACACACTCAGGTCGGAGATCCGCGACATCGAGAAGGCCAACAGGACAGCGAAGGACCGTGCGGGCCCGGGCCCCGCCGCCGTGAGAGGTGCAGCAAAGGCTGCAGCAAAGGGCAAGGCTAAGGGACTGAAGAAGAAGTAGATTTATTGTGGGTGCTACAAGCATTCACGGTTTGTTCCGAAGTTGCAAAGCTGAAAGCGAAACAGCCGATTAGTGTGTGAGCCATCATGCTGAGCCTGCACATTAGATGGTGCCCGATCGCCCAAGGTTCTGAATACATAGCTCTAGTTAACTCACTACAAACTGCGAAAACCTTGCTTCGGGTGTCTTACGTGTGGGGCATATGTGCTCACCTGGCCTAATGGGGAGGTCTTCGGCTGCAGTGAGCAAAATTGGTGTCCGGGCTAGATTGTGCGAGCAGATCTTACCAGACCTTCCCAAGACTTAATGTGCCCTGAAGATCCCAAGCCCCGCATGGCAGGTGAGCATGTGAGGCACCTCCATCTCGCTCGAAGTCTTTCGAGAGGGGCTCCACGGTCGAGCTTGTTATGGTGTGGGAACCGGTTAGCACTATTTGAGAGTTCGCTGCAAAGATTGGGCTGTTGATATGAGGCAAATGATGGCTTCTATCTCTCTATGGCTCTATATACAAACCAATATTACCCTATAAATTCTAAACCCAACAGGGATCAAACCCCAAAGCCCTATAATGCAAGATGTATAGGTTCCTGAGGTGCTGTTGGGAAGGGCTTCGAGGATTTGTGGATTCTTGCAAACGGGTTCCTATGTTTCTGTTTCGAAAGGACTTGCCTGAGCTATGGGTTTGGTTTAGAAGGGCTTTGTGAGGTCTTGAAACTTATGGTCTTATGTCGATTCCCGAAATCAACCCGCAAAACACGGAAGCTTGTCCGAAGAACCGCCCAAATGTTTGCGAAAGACCGACACGCCCCAAGAACTAATCAAGTAAGCCCACAGGACCTTGAAACAGGATCGAGCTCTTACTACTACTTAACAAACTTCGTTTACCGATACGATGTCTATCAAGTTTCACAGGTATGTGCACCTATACCTATATAGTTATGACCATATATAGCTGCATGTCTACTTATATACGTACATACATATACATACTGACTGACTGACTGACTGACTTACTTTTTCCACACACACACACACACACCAGAAGCACACAAACTTGTGCATCCAAGTTTCTTGACACTTCGTTGCAATATTATATTCACATTGTTATCTAGATTCACATATATACACATAACCATCACTGGCTATAGGCTCCAATCATCCTCTGTCTCCCGGTCACACGGCATTATTGTCGAAGCTATCACTAAAAACAACAATCGCCAAGGCTTCTGGCAGCACCATTTGGCTTGATGCTAAATCTCGGGTGGAGGAGCCGAACCGGCCTTCTGCTGCCTCCATTTACTCGAAACTGGCCAGGGGGAGCCAGCATCGTGCCGAAGAAAAGGTTTGGCAAGAGTTTCTGTCCGGCAGAAAGATTATTTTCAGCAGGGTTGTGGCAGGTTTTTGTTTGCTTATAATATTTTCGGGGTGCATCAAAGAGCATCACAAGTCGAATCAGTTTCCAGGCTTCATTCCTCGGGCTGTGCACTGCCTGTAAAGATCGAGATGATCGAGGCCGGGCCAGCCGGCGAAAAAGAAAGCATCCCTTGGTTGGACCCGGTTCGTATGATGACGTGTCTGGCCGAGAATGACATGTTGGATCTTTTACATGGCGACCACAACCTGCTAGAGTTCTGGCGACGGTATGCGAAGTACAACCCATCTCATCCTATATTCACTTTGGCTGAAAATGGTGTCGTTAACCTTGCTCGAAGCATTCCTTTTTACTCCCACGGTGATGAAGGCCGTGGCAAGAAGAAAAAAGGGATTTTGATCTGGTCGATGAAAGGTGCTGTGGGACGAGGCACAGATCACTTCCGCAGCCAGCATGACGTGGATCAGCAGAAGCTTCGAATGGGGCTTAACATGACGGGATCCAAGAAGTCGAGATTCCTACATCTTGCTGTGCCAAAGCAAGTGTATGCCAAGATGACTGAGCCTGTGTGGGATGATCTAGCTTTTCACATTGCCCGCTCATACCATCAGTTACAAACCAAAGGATTTGATGACTGCCATGGTCGCCATTGGCATGCCATTTGCTTGGGGCTGACTGGAGACAACCCGTTTCTGGCGAAGGTTGGTCATCTCCAGAGAAGTTTTGCCCGGGGTCCCAAGTCGTCAGGCGAAACCGCTACTGCTGGTATTTGCTGGCACTGTCTAGCAGGAACACCCAATATTCCATACGAAAACTTTGCCATGAAGCCTGAATGGTCCTTCACTCTTTACGAATGTTTGCCATGGGAGGAACAGCCACCCTTCCTTCAAGGGCTCCAGTATCCTGAAGACGATGATTTGGCTCCGCAGATGCTACATTTTGATGTGTGGCACAACTTCCATGGTGGAGTGGCCAAACACATGGTGGCTTCAACAGTTGCTGAGATTCTGCCAAACATGATGTCTGGTGGAATAAAAGACAAAGTTGAGCAGATCAACAAAGCTTACACCTCTTGGAGACGGGAGTCAAAGCTCACTCTTCACTGCGGCCGTTTGGATGCAGAGCTTTTTGGTGTGGATTCTGGACTTCAAGTTTGCCCGGAAGGCAAATGGAACAAATTCAACGATTCGAGGATTCTACTGGCATTCTTGGAATTCTTCCTTGCACAAAGGACGGAGTATGTGCCAACACATGTGACCGAGGAAGCTTTGTTCGGCATCAAGAATGCCAATCTATGCTTCAGCACCCTCTACCGGTCCGGATTTTGGCTAACCCCACAAGAGGCATCGTTGGCTGGCAAAGCTGGCATGAATTTCCTGTGCTCGTACAGTCGTTTGGCATCGTTTACACTCGAGGAGGAGCGATCCCGCTACCCGTTGGTTCCAAAGACACATTATCTTCACCACGCATTTTTGGAGATGTGTGTGTTATCAACAAAAAGTTCCTGGATTCCCAGTGCACTGGCCACGTCAGTGCAGATCGACGAGGACTTTGTTGGTGTGGTCAGTCGAACGAGCCGAAGAGTGGGGAGTTTCTACCTGATGAAACGGACATTACAACGATATCTTGTCACCGCATATCTGGAGACTGTCGAGTCAGTGTCGCCTCCGAAGTGAAGAAAAGATCGTTCCGAGCACTCAGGTGTAGCAGCTTCTTGCATTCCCCAAAGCCGAGAAACACTCCTCGAGCAGCATCCTATAGTCGAGAAATACTGTCCCCCAAAGCCACGAGAAAAGATTTTGCGAGAACATCGAAAGCGGATGGTTTTTTTGCGAGGCTGGATTTTTCCAGCCGGTTCAAGCGGAAGCAATTTTATGGCACAGGGTATCTCCAGGTAGGCTTTGGGTGTAAGGTTTAGGGTTTAGGGTTGTGGTTTAGGGTTAAGGACTTGGTTGTAAGGTTTAGGGGTTTAGGGTTAAAGGTTTAGGACATAGATGGGCCTTAGGGTTCAGGATTTACGCTTGGCCGAGACTCCGCCGAGACCCGGCCGAGACCCTTTTTCGGGGTTCGCCAGGGTTTAGGGATTAGGGTTAACGGTTTAGGAGGGTTTAAGGTTTTAGAGTTGAAGCTTTCCGGTTTAGGGTTTAGGGTTTGGGTCTAAGGTTTAGGGTTTAGGGTTCTGGTTTAGGGTTTAGGGTTTGGGTGTCGGGTTTAAGGTTTAGGGTTCTGGTTTAGGGTTAATTAAGGACTTGGTTGTAAGGTTTCGGGGTTTAGGGTTAAGGGTTTAGGACTAGGGCTTAGGGTTCAGGATTGGCCGAGACCCGCATCTAGGGTTCGCTAAGGTTTAGGGATTAGGGTTAAGGGCTTAGGAGGGTTTAGGGTTTAGGGTGTAGGGTTTTGGGTTGTGGTTTAGGGTTTAGGCTTTGGGTGTAGGGTTTAGGGTGTTGGGTTGTGGTTTAGGGTCTAGGGTGCGTTAAAAGTCTACCCTCTCACTGAACCATAAACCAAAAACTTTAAAACCTAAATCCACAACCCTAAACCCTAAGCCCTACACCCGAAACCCTGAACTTTAAACCGTGGCCGCAATTTGGCGCTGCCGCTCTCACGAGTCTTCCTGTCACGGGCACGAATTAAGCGCAGTCGTCAGTACGTCGGGACTCGAGTTACGGTTCAGGGACTGGGGTTTAGTGTTGCGGCGCGTTAAGCTTTAGCATTGAAAGGTCGGGTTCAGCTTTCATACTGACAACTGAGGGGTTCAGGGCTCGACAACTTCCACGGCTGTGGAGTATCGTACAAGCTGGCGCATGCCGACGCAGACGTTCTTTCGGAACTGAATGCCTGCAGTCGGAAAGAAATCTCACAAGTTCTCAATGGCCGTCAGTTGTTAAGGACTCGAATTTATGTTCAGGGACTGGGGTGTAAGGCTGCGGTCCAGGGTTGCAGGGTTACGCTGTGGGGGTCTTTCATATTGAGAACTTAAGGGTCGAGGCCCGACAACTTCCACGGCTGTAGAGTATGGTACAAGCTGGTGCACGCCGATGCGCACGTTCTAAAAAAACTGCCGAGCTCTGGCCATCTTCAAGCCGTCTTCAACTGCTTCGTACGGGGGCTGTCAGCTTCGTCCTGCAGGCAAGGTTCAGCGAAGTTTACAGGGTTCGGATGTTAAGGCTTTCGGGCTAAGGTTTAAGGGTTTAGGGTTTCCTGCACTATGTTTTTCGCGGGATTTCGGGTTTTCTATGTGTGGCCTATTGGGCTTAGGTTTTGTGGAATTTGGGCTGCAAGGTTCAGGTCTTTGGGTCCTCCACTGACAACAACGTAACCCTAAGTGTACTTAAGACTCCAAGCTCAAAGCCCTCGACCTTCAATACTGCACCGTAAACCCTGGGGACACAACCAACCGTACAACCATCGTACAACCCTCTTTAAAGAGCTCTTTAAACACTAAACGCTATACGCTAAGCCTTTAATCCTGAGGCGGAAGTCTCAGCCCTGAACCGAATGCCCCGCGGAAACCTTGGGAATAACCGCAAAACTCCCCTTGTCCTGAGCCTCCTCGCTGCTGTCCTCAGCACGAGGCCGCCTCGAGTTGCGAATGAAAGTATAAACCTGGCTGTCGTCGGGCAATGTGTCCATGTGCTCCGAGAGATGGTCCATGAGAGCCTGGCTCTGTTCCCTCCCAAAAAGAAAGACAATACGGCATATGTCCCAAAAGGAGCTGGGCAACGAATTACAACAGCACGACTATTGCCTTGCAGCTATCTCAACCATCTAAACACAATTCGCCCTTCCACCTAGCCCACCCCTTTTTGTTAATACGAGTAAAAACCCTCATTGTGCTTTAAAAGAATAACCCCAAAACCCTAAAGTTTCAAAACAGCGAGCCTGCAGTCTGTACTTCTGATGGCTGGCCAGGTAGGACTTGATCAAACTTTTGCAGGCAAAGGAGAGGCCGCATTCTGCCTCCCGGATCGCATGCCTTCCTGTAATGCGAACCAGCATGCGATCCTCTTTGTAGGAGGCGATGCCCCTGACCGGGCATTTATGGTGTTTTGTGCAGCTGAATCTGTACAGATAACACCCTTTTCTCCGGGTGGTCTCGTTGCATTGGGAGGAAATGCGAATGTCCTGGTCATCCGCCCACTGATGGAGATTTTTCTGGAAGGCCCGCCGCGACAACCCAGGCGATTCTCCGCCATAAAGACGACCTTGTAAACCTTCCCACTCGATTTCTTGGGTCGTCCTTGTTTTGCCTTCGACTTGGCTTCCGGCCCTGCGGCAGGTCTCTCAACGACAGTCTTCGCAGTGGGCCGTGCGGCAGGTCTCTTCAGGACACTCTTCGCAGCGGGCCGCTTCATCACTCGGCCAGACGCCGGAACTGGCCTATACCATCCACATGCTTTGCTAATTGAAATGAAGACTTTCCACTTTAGCGATATACTGAACTAGAACCAGCCTGACAGCTTGATCCCGCATAATCTGCCGTTCTACATGACACGAAAGCTCTTGAACCACGCCCGCGCGCAAGATGCCTGCCGCGGCATCGCCGAGACCAAGCCGAGACCAAGCCGAGTCCAGCCCGACGAACCCAAAACCCTTAATCCCCCTAAAAATTCATCCTACACCTGTACGCCAAATGCGGCATGGGGAAACCCTACACGGTGCGCTCTGATACCTGGACCCCAACATGCTTTTTTAGGAGGGAGGGAGAAGGCCGAAAACCTGAGACAGGTTTAAAGACTTAAAACCTGGACCCCAACATGCTTTTTTAGGAGGGAGGGGAGAAGGCCGGAAACCTGAGACAGGTTTAAAGACTTACTCCGGGAAACACTCACAGCGTAAGGAACGCTCCCCATACTTTTTTCGTACAATAAACTCAAGCCACCACTCTAGTCTTGCCTGCCTTTGGTTTGTTTGTTGGGAGTTAAGCGTTCGCCGTGACATGGCCGTGACATTGCCGAGACATCTGTTTGAGGGGGACTGGTGTTTACTTGCAATTCCGGATTCACCCTCAACGGTAAAGCCTGACGGCGACCCTGACCGAGATGGAATTGCTGAGCCTGCTTCTTGCGGCATCGGCGGCGAGCGGACTGCAGCACACATTCCGCCGGCCGCTTCAGGCCGCGTTCGGGGCAGGCTGGCGCCTGCAGCAATAATATTGAGAGCTTGAACATTTGGCATTTGCAGGGTCTTACGACGCATCCCCGAACGAGAGAATCCTCAACTTCAGCTAAACCCTCAACACTAATAGGCCTGAAGGAGACATCCAGCCTGGGACGGTGTGGGCGTGTATAAACCCGTAGACAGCGACGCCGAAGAGCTCTCCGAGGGACCCCTCTCCGACTGGTCCTTTTAGTTTCTTGTACGGCTCTTTGGGGTTCCTCTCTCTAAAGTTCCTGTCGAGGTGCCTTGAAAGCCACGACGGACCGGTCATGGGACTTGAAGCAGTAGGGTTCAGGGTTGCCGTGTAATGTCTCGGCTGCAGGTTTGGCGATCGGGGCACCATTTGTAAGGGTGTGTTCAGGTCTCGGGTCTGGGGCCCAGGGTCTACGGTTTAGGATTGATGGCCTTCGCCACGAGTGCCGCCGGCCGCTTGAACGGATGGCCGCTGCCGCTGCTGCCAGTGCTAGGGTTTGCCTCTCCGGCTGGTCGTTTTAGTTTCTTGTAGGGCTCTCTGGGGTTCCTCTCTCTAAAGTTCCTGTCGAGGTGCATCAAAAGCCACAACGGTCTGGTCATGGGGCTTGAAGCCGTAAGGTTCAGGGTTGCCGTTTAATGTCTCAGCTGCAGGTGGTCTTCGGGGCGCCATTCTATGGGTGTGTGTTCAGGTCTCGGGTCTGGGGCCCAGGATGTACGGTTTAGGGTTGATGGCCTTCGCCACGAGTGCCGCCGGCCGCTTCATGCCGCCGAACGGATCGCCGCTACTGCTGCTGCCAGTGCTAGGGCTTGATGAATCTACCGTAATTAACGAGGAATATACCATGATAATAAGGAACATACCGTATTTAATCAGGCATATTCCCATGGTTCACGGTCCCGAAGGTAATGTGGCATTTTGAACATCAGCAGTGCTTTTGCTGCTGCTTGAGCTGTGCCTGCTACTGCCCAATGCTCCAAGAGGTCGTACTAGATACTTGGACATTTATCCCGTGTCCGTCCGCCAAACCCCTTCGCCCTCTGGCCTGAGCCTTCGAACTCCGGTAGGAGTGCGCTGACGAAGCATATGGAAACATGGAATGCAAGGGCAGAAGTCCGATCAATGGGCCCGAGCCTTTGATGCTATTGTTGCAACCGAGAGCCTGCTAGGGGTTTCTGAAAAAATAGTTGTCGCCGCAGTAGTCGTCGTAGTAGGAACAGCAGGAACATCAGCCGTCTTCGTCGTCGTCGTCGGAATGTCATCGTGGCCGTGGTCATGGTTGTCGTCTTTCAGGGGGTTTAGGGGGTTGTGGAGTTTAGGGTAGTTGGAATAGGGATTAGGATTTAGACTTTGGAGTTAGCCGAGACTCGGCCGAGACGTGGCCGAGACAAGGATTTAGGGTTTAGGGGGTTTCGGTGTTTCGGGGATTTCGGTGGTTTAGGACGTTCAGGGGGTATAGTGAGTTTAAGGGGGCATATGCAATGCGTGAGCGGGTTTATAATTTGGCCTAGGCCTGACATGATGTCCTCTGTCGTGGCCGCCTCACAGTGGCCGTGACATGGCCGAGACAATGCAATGTGTGAGCGGGTTTATAATTTGGCTTAGGCCTGAAATGATGTCCTGTGTCGTAGCCGCCTCACAACGGCCGTGACATGGCCGAGACATGGCCGAGACATTGCAATGTGTAAGCCGAGACATCAAATGAGACATAAAAAAAGAAGACATTTTAGCAGGTTTATAATTTGGCCTAGGCCTGACATGATGTCCTCTGTCGTGGCCGCCTCACAGTGGCCGTGACATGGCCGAGACAATGCAATGTGTGAGCGGGTTTATAATTTGGCTTAGGCCTGAAATGATGTCCTGTGTCGTAGCCGCCTGACAATGGCCGTGACATGGCCGAGACATTGCAATGTGTAAGCCGAGACATCAAATGAGACATAAAAAAAAAGACATATAGGCCTGACATGATGTCCTCTGTCGTGGCCGCCTCACAGTGGCCGTGACATGGCCGAGACAATGCAATGTGTGAGCGGGTTTATAATTTGGCTTAGGCCTGAAATGATGTCCTGTGTCGTAGCCGCCTCACAATGGCCGTGACATGGCCGAGACATGGCCGAGACATTGCAATGTGTAAGCTGAGACATCAAATGAGACATAAAAAAAAGAAAACATTTTAGCAAGTTTATAATTTGGCCTAAGCCTGAAATGATGTCCTCTGTCGTGGCCGCCTCACAGTGGCCGTGACATGGCCGAGACAATGCAATGCGTGAGCGGGTTTCTAATTTGGCCTAGGCCTGAACAGATGTCCTGTGTCGTAGACGCCTCACCATGGCCGTGACATGGCCGAGACATGGCCGGGACATGGCCGAGACATTGGAATGTGTAAGCCGAGACGTCAACTGAGACATAAAAAAAGACATTTTGACACAAAAAAAAGACAAAAAGGATATGCGATCCCTTAATTAAGGAATATTCCATAAATCATATTCAGGATCCCATTATAATTTAAGGTATATTTCCTTAGTTAAGGGACATTGGAGTCTCTGGGACCCTTAACCCTGAAACGCTGGGTTCTGTGCCTTCCATGCGAAGCCACCCTCGGACGCGTTGGACAGCTCTGCCGGCTGTATGCCTTAGGGTTTAGGGTTTAGGGTTTAGGGTTTGGGGTTTAGGGTTTAGGGGCTGTATGCCTTCAGCACGGCCAGTTACTTGGAAGGGCAGGGGACTTAGTAAGTAGGTTATAGGTAGAGTTATAAGTACCCTAAATGGAGTTACCCTACTTATAACCTACTTACTAAGTCCCCTGCCCTTCCAAGTAATAGAGCCCTCATGGCCTTTAATAGTGGGTATTTGGGGTATCCTAGAGTCCTAGAGGGTAAAGTTGGGGGGTCTGGGTAGGTGTTTGGCTTGGGGTTTGGGGTCTTCGGGCATCTGGGCATTATGCGCTTTGGGGCGTAGGGGGCTGTCTACCCTAAGGCTCCAAAGCCCCCGAATGGAGCATCTCAGCGAACCTAGCACCCTTACTTAAGAAATGTTCATCACTCTGAAACTTTCCTTTGGGGTTTAAGCCTACTCTGATTTACACTAAGACGTCCTATACAAATGACAGTATCAGGAATAATGGGCAAAGGTCTCTAACTTCAACTGCAACTCCCCAAACCCCCGCCCGGAACCCTTTGACTGGCAAGCCCCAACGCCATGCAGGGTTTGGGGTTCTTCCCCAACAGGATAGGGATGAAACTCCTACATGCCTAAAACACACGGGCAAACAGCAGAAAGCGAGAGGAGAGAGAGAGAGAGAGAGAGAGACAGAGAGAGAGAGAGAGAGAGAAAGAGAGAGAGAGAGCACCTTGAACGCCAAATCATACATCCCACAACCTACCCAAGTTTTAATCTGTAGACCCCTGCAAGACCCCAAAGCCAAACCTTTGACCCTGAGCCCTAAATCCCGACGGTCGCTGGGTGCAGGGCCGAACTTCTTCTCGAGGTCCTGCAGCGGGCGTTATCTGTGAGGAGAGGGCATGAATAGATGATGGTGGAAAAACTTCGACATTCTACAGAGCGTTTCCCTACAGGTCAGCGGTTGCAATTCAAAGGTTTAAGCTGCTTTCGGGTTTCAGGATTCAGGACTTACTGTGCAGGTTAAGGTCTAGGTGGGTGTCCCCAGTCAGTCATTTTTTACAGATTCCCTGGCTGGCCTATGACCCGCAATGCAAAACCCCTCCCAAACGAATCCTGCTCCCATGATCCCCCCGCAGACCCAAGCCCCAACCCGGCAATGGCTGTGTTGGTTGAAGTTGTGGTGACTGCTTCTAACTAATGGACCGAATTTCGAAACCCCTATATTAATCCCGAAGACCCCAACCACTCTAAGCTCCGAACTACCTCAAAACCTTACGACCCCAAACCCTCAGCCCCTAAACTCTAAACCGCTATAACCGCTCAGCAGAGGCGAAAGCCCTGGAACTCCAACAACGAAGCCGTCATGGAAAACTTGCGTAGAGAGTCCAGGTACACAAATGTTAGGGCCTTAGGTTTTGGGGACTTTGAATGCTTCTTGTCGGACCCTTAGCACCCTGATAAAGACCCGACTGAACCACAAACAAAGCAAAACAAAAGCCAAATCCGTTCCTCGGCGTTCTGGAGCAAGGTCTGTGTCTGAACCTTGGGTTCAGAATCCGGGCTTCGCGTTGAGACGGTCAAGGTTTAAGGGTTCAGGGCTCAGATATTACGCATAAAACCTCTATCAAATCTTATATAGACCCTATGCCTCCAGGGCCCTTATTATGGGGTCCTTGAGGGGTCTATAGTGCCCTAACTATGGGGTCCTTGGAGGATAGGGAGAAACCTTAGGGAAATTACTTACCCTAACAGCGCCGTAAAAATCAGTGGTATCTAAGAAAGAACTTATCCCCTAAAGCCCTAAGCCCTAAACCCTTAAATCCCAACCCCCTGAACCTTAAACTCCTAAACTCCTACACCCTATACCCCTGAACCCTAAGCCCTTAAACCCCAAAGGAACTTTCCCAGGTGCCTCGTCGAGCTGCTGTTCCAAAAGCCGCCACCTCGGGCTCAAGCTTTCGCTGGCTTAGTTTGGTGTTCTTTTTTTTTGAGGGGGGGGGGCGACTAAACCAACAAAACAAGAGTCTAAATAAGGGTATAGTTGTAGTTTGGTGGTTTGACAGGCTTTGGTTGCTATAGGGTTTTGATAGCAAGTTGATTCAAACGGTACACCATAAAACCTAAACCCAAGGCCCTGGCTTAGTTCTGGAGGGTTCTCTTTGGGTCTTCATCTCTGAAGGCTTTGCTTGGGTTTCAAGGTTCAGACTTGAATTTACAAAATTAGCTCAACGGAGCTGCTGATGCTGTTGATGCTCACGGTGTTGTTCTGCCTTGCTCATAGTGTTCGTGGTCGTCTTCTCGATACTGCGACGGTCAGACTGACGATGATGACGATCATGATGATCATCCTCATCCCTTTAAAGGGGAACCCTTCAAGGAACCCTAACGGCCTAGGGTTCATGACTCGGGTCTTTGGGTCTAGGGTGAGTCCGGAGACAGGTGAGCTGGGAGCCGGACTGCGTATCGGCCTCACCCAAGAAACTCATTGGGGACGTATGGAAGAGGGGTTGAGGGTTGAGGGTTTAGGGTTTGGGGCTTAGGGTTTAGGGCTTAGGGGAGTTTCCGAAAATAGGGGACCCTAATCTAGTACCCCAAATAGTCGGATCCTTACTATAGGGACCCCAAATAAGGTACCCTAATTTTCGGGAACTCCCATTGGGACGTCAGGAAGAGGGTTTTGGGGTGTAGGGCTTATAGGGCCTGGAGGGTTCTTGGGGGTTTAGACTCCAGGAGTTTTGGGGGGGTTTTGGGGTTCAGAGTTTTGGGGTTTTGGGGTTCAGAGTTTTGGGGTTTTGGGGTTTAGAGTTTTGGGGTTCAGAGTTTTGGGGTTTTGGGATTTAGAGTTTTGGGGTTTGATGGAAGACTTTATAATAAGGTTTCTCTGTATAGGTTATGAAAGTTTAAGGATTTCGGGCTGATGGGGGTTCCTGGCTTCAAGCGTCTCTAGGACTCCACTTCTTCCCAGGTCCTTCGTGGTGGAGGATCCCAGGACTTGCATCCCAAGTACTTGAAGTTTAGGTTTAGGGGTTGAGGGGTTTAGGGGTTTGGAGCTTAGGGGTCTTGGGTTTCGGGTTTCGGCGTTTAGGAGTTTTGGGTTCAGGGGCCTTCTTCAACCCTTGACGTCTGCCTTGAGACGTAGGTGTGATCTGAGTACTGAGGGTGTTTGTTTGTGCGGAGAGATAGATCCTTCCGCGAATGTCCTGTACCGAGATAGCTCCATGTACTTCAGCATCGTCAACGGGGTGTCCTGTACTTAGAAGAACAAGACAGTCCTTCAAATCTAAGGGCCGGTGTTGCAGTGTCGAGCAAAACTCGAAATCCTAAGGACGAATCCGCAAACCCTAAACCCTTCACTGTAACTAAACATACCTACAGCCAAAACCTACAGCACCCAACGCTCTAGTTCGCATTGCTGGTAACCGCCTCAACCGTAAACCTTTGTTACGCCTACGGCTGTTTTCTCTGTCCCGGACGTCCGTAAGAGGGATCAGTCTTACGACAGTGCTTCAGTTTTGGGTTTAGGGATGCTCTTAAAGAAACCCATTCAAGAACATAAAATCCCAAGCACTTTTATGCAAACCTGCAATGCCTCCATAAAACAATTCAAGGAGCCCTTAATGTAGGGGCCATAATAATTGGAATAGGGCTTTGGGGTCCATGATACTATCATTAAGAACCCTTTAAAGGAACCCTATTCTTATTTAGGCCCCTATAAGGAGCCGTTAAACCAGACCCCCAGCCGCCTCTTCCAAGATGCTCCGTAGCTCCTCACCGAGCTGCCGCTCACGGCCTGAAACGGCGGAAACAAAGTTTGCAGAGTTTCGGGCTCTAGGGTTTTTATAGGTTGGGGTTAGGGCTTAGGGGTTTAGGGTTTTTGTAGGGGTTCGGATTAAAGGGTTCAAGGTTCTGGACCCTAAGCCCTAAACCCTTCTAGGATTCTATATTTCGAGGGCTTAGGTTTCAGGGCTTAGGCTTGGCATCCTTTTAGGGCTTCTTGAGGATTCCAAAAGGGCTCGTTTGCGGGCTTGGGAGTTGGGCTTGAAGGTTTTATCGGGTCTTTGCAGATTTCTAGAGTTTAGAGGGTCCCACTAGGAATTGTCTAGTTGTGACCCTGAAAGGCCAAACCCTAAACTCCCTAAACCCCAAGCCCAAAACAGAAACCCTAGGCCCTAAACCCTGAACGAATCCGCAAACCCTAAACCCTAAACTCCCCAAGCCCAAAACCCGCACCGAATTAACGCCCCCACAGCCAGGCGAGGCCATGGCATTCCACGGCGGCTTCGGTCATGCTCGGCCGGCTTCTGCCTGGGGGCGGAATAGGGGTTTACGGTTTAGGAGTTTAGGGTTAAGGGTTTAGGGTTACTTTCAAGGTTGTCCGTACTCCTTCAGAAGACAGAGGTTTACTTGTTCATGGTTGGGATAGTATTAAAATTGGGATTCCTATTCCTTGTTGAGTTTAAATATTGAATTACCCATACAAGCATAAACTGTTACCCGACTATGACGAAGTTTGAAGGTTCAGGGCTTTCGGTTACTCAGAAGATAAGCAAACAAGCGTTTTGCATCCTCTCGCTACGAAAACATGGTGTCTGGCTTAAAGCGTCTCCCTAAACCGCAAACCCAGAGTCCCTCAACCCCAAATCCCAAAGGCTTTTAAGCCTAAATCCTTAACTCCTTACACTCCCGGGGCTTAAAGCCTAGGGTGTTCAAGTCGAGAGTTTGAGGGCCGGGGTTGCTAAGTTCGGAGCCTCAGGCTTCATTGTTTAGGGTCTGTTTTCCAAGCTCGAGGGACCTAAGCAAGGTTGGGATAAGCCCACGTTAAGTACTTATCACCCTGTCGCTTACGTAAATGCTCCTTTGGTTTCTAGCAGGATAGCAGGAACAGCAGCAGCAGGAGCAAGGAGTATTAGTTGTAGTTGTTGTTGCAGGCAGATAGTGAGTCTTGTATGCCGCAAGTTTAATACGTAAATGACGTGTGCGGTGCGCGGAACTGTTGATGTGCTTTGCGAACGCATGATTTCACGTCTGGACTCAAAACCCGCTTACATGACACCCAAGCCGAGGACCTTCAGATCAATGCTCATATGCTTTCCTTGTTTGAGATCTGATGCCCAAGGCCCAGAACTTTCAGCCCCAAAGGGTCCGAAGCACCTATAAAAAGTAGAGTGCATGTAGGGTTTCTATACTGGGAGTTACTAAGATGATGATTTAGGAATGTCCCCCCCCCAGCCCCCCCCCACAACAGTATGAGCTTGGATCTCCTCGGTTGAGAGCTGAAACAGTGCTCAACATATGCGAAACCTAGAAGTAGACCTGTGGAGTTCGCCACCAGGAACTCCGGAGGGTCATTACCCGGCGATCCAAAACCTTTCTGTTTTGGGGGGGCGGAACCCTACAACTTCGTGGGTGATAACCGTCATAACCTACTGTTTTGTAGGGTTTGGGGTTAAGGATTAAGGTTCAGGATCGGTGCCCAGACCTTCCAAAATCCCTTAATTAAGGAATATACCTTAATTCATATTTGGGATCCTATTATACCTTAATTAAGGGATTTTGGAAGGTCTGGGTGAAGAGGTTGTTAGGGTTCTCGGCTAGGACTTGGAGTCGAGGGTCTCCCCCAATGGTGGTTTCCGAGGCTTGTAAACTCTACTCACCACCCTTCAACCCTGAACTCTCGGGGTTAATCTACGATCCTAGAACCCTAAAAACCAACCAGTGGCTTCAAGCCAAGAACAAAAAATGGAATGCCAAATATAGACCCGAATAATGATCAAGAGCCGTACTAAATCCTGATAACTCTCTGAAAACCCTCAAATATAGCCTTGCACGACTCCGCCGCGATGTGGCGCCGCGACTACGCTTCCACACTAGAGCCGAAAACGGGGCGACAAGGAATAGGTTTAGGGCTTTGGGCGTATAGATTTTAGGGCAATTCGGGCGGAGGGCGTAGGTGTAGGGTTTAGGGTGAAAACTTGCTTAAGGTTGAGGGTTTTCTGTTGAGAACTAAGGGCAAGGCTCCCAACTAATTACGTCTTGTAGTAGGAAGCCCTTGAAGAAGGTGCTTAATTATTAACAGTAATAACCGGTGCCTTGACCGATCCACAAAGAGGACAACCCTGATCGAGTTTGGATTCCGGATGAGGAATTTCGAGGGACCAAGCACGTCTCTGAACTGACCCGCCCCCAAGAGTACCCTAAACTGAGCCGACTCTACAGGCAGAGAAGTGGGTGCACACAACGAGAGAGAAAGAGAGAGAGAGTGTGTCGGGAGATCGTAGCACAGCTACTCAACTGCCACTCTCCAGCTCAAATTCAAAAAACGAAACCTCCAATGAAACCTAGATACCCGGGTTAAGAAACGTCAATTTCATATATCTCCCAATTTCTAAACCCAACCCACATCCCTCAGCCTCAATCTGTCATCCGAAACTCACATAGCATAAAGGCCCCACGCCACTTGCCCCAACCCACCAGAATCCAAGTTCCAACACAACTCGGCTGGCAACTATCTATATTCAAAGCACCGCACACCAACCTGCTGAAGCACAACATCTGAAGCCCTCAAACTCTTCAATGCTTCCATATGCATCTTATAATAGAAGGGTTTAGCGTTTAGGCGCCCTGATCACGCCAAACCCTCAAATCTAAATCCTCGACCCTATAAAAGTTGTAAGAGATCCAACCACCGGAGCGGGGTGGTCCGCAACCTTCTGCGAGAGCTCAAGCGTCCCCTGTCGTCCATCGAGCGCCTCTCCAACTATACCCCTTAGAACCATAAGAAGAATAGTATGGTTAATGAAATAAATCCTGCATTACCCATCATCAGGAATACATAATAATTCCCATAGTTTAGGGTCCTTAAGGTAATGCAGGATGTGTATCATCAACAGTAGTATGGTGAATATTCTCTTGGGTTTTATATGAACCAAAATACAAATTCTAAGGAGACCATAGCGAACGTGTTCAGTGAGTTGAGGAAAAGGTGAGAGAAGGATTTAGGCAGCTTAGGGGGAGGGGGTGGGGGTTTTGGGGGATATAAGGAGAAGCTAGACAGTTGGAACGCCATTACCCTCACACCTTTTTGAAGCCTCTTAAAAATAAAGTACAAGGAATCCCCCGCGAATCATCCTAACTCCATGTTCCGACTGTCTGGGGTTCACCGTAGGGGTGTGGGAAAAGCGGGCTCAAGGAAAACAAGGTGAGTTCAGTTGTCCGGGCTTTGGGTTCAGGAAGATTAAGCAACGAAACTCCGCGGACTCCCGGTACCTAAACAGTAGGTTACTAGTCACATGGGTCGTTGTCAAAATTATGGTCCCTGTTTGGGTCCTTAATATAATGATTACGGCGCGCAATCTAATACGGCACTCAATATCCAAGGTACCCCAAAAGGGACCCCTAACTTTAAAGGCTACCCATACGTTATGTAACCCAGTAGCCAATTATTCAGGTCACTGGAGCGCTAGGGAAACCTTGGACACCCTGAACCCTGCAGACCCAGGGCCCGAAATCCCGTCTCTCCCACGGTTTAGGGTTTAGGGCTTAGGGTTTCCCAAAAGAGTTGGAGGGAATACCCAGGATTGATTCTACCAGTTCAGGCCAAGGGTGTAGGGGCCTACACCCTAAACCCTACAGTAATTTTAGTACTTAGAGTTTAGGAGTTTGGGCTTCAAGGGTTTATGGGGCTTCAAAGCTGCATGGCTTTGGGCCTACGCGCTAAGCCCTGAACCCTCGTTTAGGGTTTAGGTGCCCCTGTGAGCCTGGTTGCGCAGCTTCTCGGAGAGGGCCGTGACCTGGCGATCAGGCGATTTAACGGCTTAGGGGTTAGGGGTTTACTGGTTTAGGGTTTATGTAGGGGTTTATTAAGGATTTAGGGCAGGGTATTGGGGGTTTGGTGATTTGAGAAGGCTTGCGAATCTTTAGGGCTTCCGGATTAGAAGAGCAGAAAGACAGAGACACAGAGAGTGAGAGAGAGAGACACAAAGATAGACAGAACGGATTATTGGATTGACGCGTCCATGTAGACTTCGACTTCAAGTCCGCGAGACTTGAAACAAGCATGCTTAGACGTTTGTGTGTATAATGGTGTTACAGTTCAGCATATCATAATCATAGGAGGAGGAGCAGGAGAAGGAGGAATGCTTGCAACAGGAACACGTTAGTTAACAATGGTAAAACACGTTAGTTAACAATGGTAATTAACCAGGGTTCTCGCAATGACTGTGGCAAGACACTAACTAATCCGTATGTCCGGCCGTTGTCGTTGTGGGTACTGCTGGTACCATGCAAGGCAGCAGGATGAACTGTATGTGTAGTGCGCCATAACAAGAAGAACCCACACCCAAGGCCTTGCATCCCCTAGACCCTAAACCCTAAACCGTAACATTCGCAGGCCTCCTCCAGAATAAGCTCCTTCTCGAGGAGGGCTTCCTTTTTGTCGTTCAGACGCTCCTGATCAATGTCTTCGAAGGCTTGAAACACTGGGTTGATGTTTGCGGGCCCCTCAGCCCCTAGAGGCTCTACTAGCAAACCCTAACAGACCCCCCTCCCGCTCCTCCAAAAATGCAAATCCCTAGAATCTTGTTAGCCCTATCATATACAGCCCTACAAGAATCTATAACCTGTACAAAGCCCTCTCTATACTCCTGCAACAAGACCTAAACCCTAAACCTCATAAAGACCCTGTAAAATCCCACAGAAACCCTGTCGACATCCTCAACAACCTACCAAAATACAGCGGTGTCTGTCCTGGAGGTCTTGGATCTTCACGCGCAAGGTCTCTTGATCCAGATCCTGGCGCACGGCTAACATAGGGCCTTCAGGATCAAAACAGGTTTCCTAGGAAGGCAACCTTTGAGGGTGCTATAAGGCTCAATTTTCAATAGTAAGGGCTATATATATATATATATATATATATATATATATACATATATATATATATATATATATATATATTGTGCATTAAGGGGGTTTAGTGTAGTCCAAACCCGGGCTGATGTCCATGGTCGATTCAAGGGAAGCTACAGGAAATCACAGGCTTTATAGGATGTTCATGAGATCTTCAAAAGGGCTCTAACAAGTTTTGCAGAAAGGGCTGTAGAGTTTATGGGTTTTAGGGAACTTAGGGCTTAGGGCTTTTATTGGTGAGGGCGTATGGATGCCTTTCCCCTATCATGATCTAGTGATCTGAGCTGTTGGAGCCCCTACAGGCTGTATATCGGGACCCGAGCATCTAGCGGCCTTGGTAATCAGAATAGTAGCGTTTTGGAATATGGTGCACTGTAAGCACGATAAAGGACAGGGAGCGGTGATACTGAGTATTAAGACTTCCATGTTCGACCTTCCAGCCTTCTTGCTTTTTTGTTGGAAGCTCCTGTGGTAAGCAGAAATGGTAACTACAGCATCGAAGGCAGGGAACAGCTTTGAGAAGAATTATGTAGCAGTATAAGACAGGGCCATGTCGATCTGGATACATTCTGCTGGGAGCTTTGCGAGCACTCGTTCGGCGCAACTGGCTGGTACATGATTGTCCCGAAATCCAAAACGCCTAAGCCCAAGAAGTCAACCTGCTCGGCACTTGCAGTATAGCAGGGTGAAGATTATAGGGTACGGCCGGTGGTCAGGGACTGCCAGGAAAGTCAACCTTGACATACGGCTGATGGACACCACCATGCATCGTCCAGAATTAAAAACTGAATATGCAAGTATATTTGTATATACTTGTATAGGTAGTATGTACATATCTATATATATATATTTATAAATGTATATATAACCATGAAAATAAACATATATTCGTTCCATTTTGGGGGAGGTTTTCTTGAAGCATTGCAAGTGTCTGTCACCCTTATCCCCTCAATAACTCTCAACGAACCCGGAACGGTTGAGTCCCCAAGCGCAAGTTTTTTCGGGATTTTTTGCCTGAGCCCAAAGGGTCTTAAGCACCTATATAATAGCGTATAGGGTTTCTACAGTAGGAATTACTGTTATGGTTAAAGTAAGTATCTCCGATACAGGTACTTAAGACCATTTGGGAATCCAGGTGGCAATATCGTTTGGGCTTGGGGGTATGGGGATTTGGTTCTGAGGCTACAGGTTCTTGAACCCTTGAGCCCCCAAACCTAGAGCTTTCAATTGAACGCTTTGTCCAGGAGGTCAAGACAAGCCATGTATATGAGCAATTTTCTAAAGGAAGAACAATGACGAATAAGGCGACCGATGCCTCCCCGCCGAGCTTCCGCCACTTCCGAAGAGAGCTTTTCGGATTTTCGAGCTGCGAGCGGTGCGAAGTTGGGCTTAAGGGCCTTGGTTTGGGAATTAAGGCTTAGGGTTCCGGGTTTAGTTCGGGTACAGGCTTAAGGATAGGGTTTCGGGTTCCGGTTTGGGATAGGGTTTCGCGTTTAGTCTTTAGGATATGTTTTAGGGTGTATAGGATAGGATTTAGGGTTTAGGGTATAGGCATAGGGTGTAGGATAGAGGATAGGATTTCGGGTTTAGGGCAGGGTTTGGGGTTTGAGGCTCGGTTTAGGGTATAGTTTATAGGATCTAACATAGGGCCGTGACAGCTAGTCCGGGGATTCTTTAGAGGGTTCCTTGAAGGTTCCAAGAGATGTTCACCAAGTGGGCATCCCGGACCCCGGAAAGTGTCTTTGTCAAACACTATTCGGAACCGCGCTGCGCATGGAATTGCGCTGGTCAGTTTATCATGACCGGGTTCGCCTGAACAGATGAATTGCCAAAACCATCCTTGCCAGCGGGCTTCTGTTGTGCGTCTTCCGTCAGCATTGGTGGCTCTAAGAGGGTGGCGATGCGCCATCTATTACCCCCCAAACCCCCCTGAAGGGGGGCTTTCTTGCTCTCTGCTTCCTTTCGCAGCTCGACATACCATAATAAGGATCTATAGTGAATATATGGCTTCCTTATCATGGTAACTGAAACTCAAGCCGATTCAAGCCCTTAATCACAAGAGCCCAGCCTTTGTCAACCCTTTTCTCCATGTTCTCCCTTCCAGACCGAAGGCCATGTTGGCTGATTCATAGGGGGTCGGAGTGACGCAATGAAGGATTCCCTAGATAGCACCAACGGCATTAGGGTGTGTAGGGCTAATTAAGGGTTTGGGGCATGGGAGAGATTGTTGAATTGGTGACGGTTACCTGGGCAATGGGGCCTGGGTTTAGGAAGATGGTAGGGCTTTAGCCTGTCTTGTGACGATGACCATGTAATAACGATCAATAACGCAGGTATAGTCTTCGGAACCTTGGAACCAAACTCACGCCGATCAAAACACAAAACTTGCAAACCCACAAAATGCTCCCCGAACCCCAGAGACTACAACCCTACACCCCTAAACCCCTTAAAATCCCAAGCCCTGCGACACAAAACCCCGAACCCTCAACCCGAAACCTCTAAACCCTAAACCTAAATTATGGAACTCTTTCAAAATTAAACCCCCTTTTCCCCTTCAGAACCTCTTTGGCCCCGTTTAAGGAACCCCTCAAGCAACCCGAAAGTCCCAAGCAGAAACAATGCGAAACAGTTCGCTCCGTCCCTTTTGAAGCCTCGCGGGACATCTCCTCGCTGGCTTTCCGCACGGAGGCGACCTTTTTGGGGGCTTAACTGTTGATGATACAAATCCTGCATTACCCATAATAAGGAATATACCATATATAATTCCCATAGTCTAGAGCCATTAAGGTAATGCAGGATTTATATCATCGACCGAAGCTCTCAATTTTAGCGGGTTTAGGGTCCGCACGGAGGTGACCTTTGCACGCTGTACGCCCTCATCCGAACCCTTAATTAAAACCCTTCGAGACGAGGACCCTTCTAACGCATAAAACTCTTTTTAAGAACCCTCATTAATTCAAGGAACCCCATTAAGCCTAAACCCCAAACCCGCTTATAAGAATCCTTATATCCTTGGAGGCTCATGGGTCGTCATAAGTGGGGTTTAAGTACGGTAACTATACTTATGACCCGTATTAGGGGACTTTTAACCCCACTTATTACTACCCAAGAGCCACTCCAACTCAAGGAACCTGGTATTGATAAGACGTGCCTTTAAGTACGGTAACTATACTTATAACACATATAAAGGGACTTGTAACCCGACTTATGCCGACCCATGACCTGATAACATCGATAAGATGTGCCTTCTCCCGCAGCTGCGCCACTGACTCGGCCAGAGACTCGACCTGAACCCGGTCAGGGTTTGGAGTTTGGGGGTTTAGGGTTTGCGGTTTAGGGTTAGGGTTTGAGGTTTAGGGTGTGGGGTTTAGGGTTTAGGATTCTGGGTGGTTTTGGGGTCATAGAGGTTGCGGGGTCTGGGGTTTCAGGGTTCAGGGTAAAATTTGGGCTTTGGGCTTAAAGGGTTGGGGGGGTCTGAGGTTCAGGCCTTGGGGATGCGATTTAGGGTGTAAGTGATGTTGAAGAGTTCTGACTTTGGGTTTTCGTTTAGTTAAGGCATTGACCCAATTGGTCTGTCCGTGAAGAGAGTGCCGACTTTCAAGGTGTCAACCAGGTTGGCACGGCTTGGCTGTGCGTTCTCTGTGCAAGCGCGTGATAGCTTCAATAATGAAGCTGGCTTGAACAAACACGCCGACTTTTGTGCCGTCGTCACACTCGTTTCCGCGAACGTGAAAGCCAACGATCCTGGCGTCACTGTTAGGACTGTCAAAAAGGGCATGTTGTTAAAACTAGGGACAGAACTTTAGGGTTCAGGGATTTTGTTGCTTCTTAAGGCATCTCCTGAAAGGCCTCTGAAGGAAGCATTGCAAAAGTGCGGATCTTTCAGCTTTCCACAAACTCAAAACGGGTTCAGGATTTAGAGCCTTAGGGCGTCAGGGATTGTAGGAATTGTAAGGTTTAGGATTTTCAGTGTTGGATCTACTAGGATGCCCAGTAACCTAGGAATAAAAAGGCCTCTCTTTTATGGTATTGGGTAACTTTATAAGGAACCTAGGACTACAAAAAAGGAATAAGGGCACTACTGGGCATCCTAGTCTAAGTAACGGGACCCCTGGGAGCTGGCCTCGGGCATTTTGCCCCGCACCACGATGAGCTGCCGCTGTACCTGGCCCAGTTTTTGTTCCCAAATGGGAGTGTCCGAAATTTGGGGGGGTACCTTCTTTTGGGGTCCTTATAATAAGGATCCTACTATTTTGGGCACTATATTAGGGTCTCCCAGTCGTTTACAACGGGAGTGAGAAGAGGGAAACGTCTTCAAGAGGCCACGGGAACTGGTGAAGCCAGGAGTTGTGAGCACACATGTACAAAGGACCGTTCCGAGAAGAAGAGTCTCATGACTTACTGAGCAGTTTTTCAGACCTCTCTAATAGCAGCTATGATCCTCTACCTTTAGAACGACACGAACCCCAAGAAGGGTTCCCTCAAACCCGGAAGCCCTAAACTCGAATGGAGAACTTGCAGAGGCTCCCTACTTGCAGGTTCATGGGTAGTTATAAGTCGGGTTATAAGTCCCCTAATAGGGGTTATAAGTATCGTTACCTTACTTATAAGCCACTTACAGTAGAAGCCAGAAAGTTGGAATATCATTATCCTAAGCCCTTTAAGGTAAAATTATAGGGTATCCTACCCTGAAACCATATTCCAACTTTCTGGAGTTCCCTTTATAACTACCCATGAACCTCCAAGCAGAGCTTTCAGGTTCATCACCAAGCCCTTCAAGCCGGGATGAGCCCTACACTCGATGTGGGACCTTGGGGGAGCGCCATGGTGTTACATAATGTAGGGGCCTAAATAATTACCTATACTATTTTGGGGGTTCCTTATTACGGATATAATACAATGGGCCCCAAAACCCTATTCTAATTTTTAAGGCCCCTCTATTACTCCTTCGGTAGGGCTTACCTGTCGCCGAAAAGACCTTCCTTTTTAGGGTTCCTCATTATGATTTCTATATATAGTTCCTCAAAAGGGTAATCTTTTCGGCTACAGGTAGAGTTTAGGGTGTGTCAAGGGTCGTGGCCAAGGATTGGAATTCAACTCACCAGCGTTTCTGGTACCGTCTTGGTGTAGCATATCAGACTGTAGTGGTAGTGCGGCACAGCAGATATTCGAATTTTTCGACGCGATATCATTTCATTTTATGCCTCAGGTCCTAGCAACCAAAAACAGACCTGCATTCAAGGAGCTGGATTTCTACGAATATGATATACTGCTGGCCTCAAACCTTGCAAAGGCCGGATAACTCACTGAGGAGATCCTTCCCCACTCTTCATAGACAACCCCAAATCCCTAAGGGTTCCTAAAACCCTAAACACCACCTGTTACAGAGCTCAAGGGGTGTAGGGTCGTTTACCGGGTTCACTACACTGGCAAGAAACTTTAGAATAGGGTGTTGGCGTATAGTTCAGACCCCCACCCCCCAAAAAGAGACCTGAATTCCCAGAAGCCCGACGGTCGCACACACTAAACTCCCCTGCACCGCTTCCCACCTCCCCTAAGTCGATTTTCAGGCTCCGGATCTCTTCCTCCTTCCTCTGCATGGCATCCTGGCTCGAAGGCAGAGTTCGACAGTTTGAACAAAGGTCAAAGGGTTCCCGAATTCATGGTGTAGATCAGAGTCCAAGGTGTGAGGACGTGTCAGGTACGTTACTTTGACCTTAATTACCTGAAATTCGTCAGTCAAATCTTGCGAGCTTTTCGAACCGAAATAAAAACAACTATTCTTAGGAACCCTTGGAGTTATGTTAAAACGGAAGCTAGTTCCTAAGAACACTGCAGAAGGCTACACGCGCGACAGCAAGCAATGCACGCCATTGTTGCAAGGTCCCGGAAACGTTCTGTATAAGGGTTCACGGTAAGAACTTACAAACAGCAGGTCATGGTAGTTTAAGGAAAGGCCCGGTTTGTGAGGGCTTCAGGGTATGTTGGGCTTCGTGCAGTCACTACGACGTCCCAGGAGTGGGGTTTATGGCAACCTTAACCGGATATCAAATGTATACTCACCGACACCCAAGTGAACTCAACGGCATACATTCTGTGGGAGTTGTGCGAACGGCGGAAAAGCGCCTGCGGTATACACCTCTTGCTATGAGCATGAGGAATTCGCACCGAATACCACGTGGAGCAGATCTTCAAGGGTCGGTGGCATGATACGATCATTAGTGAAGACAATGGGGCAGATTATGGCTCTCTTGCCCACCGATTGGAGAAGACATCGGCGCAATCAAAATCTTCATCCTACACAGGGTGGGAAGACGATGCACAACTGACATCTGCACTGGACAAGCCTGAACCCTACCTCCACCAACCACAAGCTACTTGCTTGGAGGGCCCCGGCACTCTCTATATTGGGGTGTGTACCAGCCTACTTGCCGACAAGACAACAGGTTATGGGGCTTGAGGTAGACCATACACCCTAAGTCTTAAAACCCTAGAGGTCCAACTCCCCAAAGCCCAGGAAAAGTCCAGCGAGCGCTACAGAAACTCTCTCGTTGATGCGGCTTACTGAAAAGATCCTGGGGGATGGCATCTAGGGTCAGAAACGAAGTACTTAACCTCAAAATTGTACGAACCATCTTGCTTACAAAGTCCCATGATCCTCAAATAGGTTTTAGGGCTTACGGTGGCTGCACTTGGCTGCACAAGGATTTTCATAGGTTCTATGTTGCTCATCTAGGGGGTGCATGAAGGCGTCACAATGTTTTGGGTCCGTTACTGTAGCGTCTTTTGGCGTTGCAAATGATATATACACAACAAATGGATCCTAACTCTTCGTCCTAGCCAAAACTATACTTACCAACAAACGATAATTCAAGGGCCACCTATACCACCAAAACCCCTGAAGCCCCTGCCACGCCCCAAAATCCGAAAGCCAGTTTTGGATCCTACAAACCTGAACACCCTAAACCCTCGGACAGACCCAATACAGCCTCCCGGAACCCTTTATTGCCCTTTATAAGACCATTCTGGACTTGTTGTGAAACCTTAATAGAACCCAAGGTATATAGCAACCTTGAATCCTTGCCTCGCCCTTCTTCAGAAGCTTCTCCTGCGCGGGCGTTCAGCTCTCAAGGCATTTCCCAAGCGACAGCTCTGAGCGCGGCAAAAAACTGCAGATGCCCGACCCCAACGGACTAGGCTTTTCGGGCATACCAGCAGCCCCCGGCCCAGACACCCTGCTTCGCTATCAGTGGATGTTGAGGGCTTTCTAGGAGGAGGTTCACGGGTAGTTATAAGTGGGGTTATAAGTCCCCTAATAAGGGTTATAAGTACAGTTACCTTACTTTCAACCCCGCTTATAACTACCCATGACATGAACCTCCGAGTAGGGGGAGGTCCTATCGATCGTCCACCACATCCGGGAACTTCTGGGGTATTGCAATCCTCACATGTCAAAATCGGAGGCCCTATGCAACCTACGAGCTGGATTCTCCTGACTTAAGTATTTAAGGATGTTTACCCTTATACAAGCCAAAATAGGAAGCCCTATGCGACTTAAGGGCTATTCCCGATTATTGTCATTGTTGTTGCTGTTACTATTACGACGAATATTGTTATCATTATTATTACTAACATTACTATTATTATGGTGAGCGGACGGAATGGTCCTGAATGTTGGCCTTCTCCCAAAGGATGCAGAGCTCGTCGTTCCTGTCGGGTTTAGGGGTTTAGGAGTTTAAGGGTCTAGGGCTTTAGTGTCTACTTTAGATAGGATTTAGGGTTTTAGGGGCTTAGGGGTCTTGGGTGCAGGGTGCATCGTCCAAAGATGTCCCTAAGCAACGTGCCCATAATCCTCGAACTCCTAGACCCCGCAATCCCGCTAAAGCTTTGGGCGTTTCGGGTTTAGGGGTTAGAGGTCCGATTGCATGTAGACACTCCTGAAAAGAAGCCCTTAACCCTGAACCCCTAAACCCGCAAGAATGGGTGAGAATCGCTTGACAAGGCCGAAGTACTCCTAGAGGAACCCTTTAGCCTTAGCCTTGTTGGTTGACGCTGAAACCCGAAAACGGGCCAAAATGTGCCAGATATTCTAGATTCCGATACACAGGGACCGTCTACGCATGCCTGCCGATTGAATAATGGAACTCGTATGGTCCTCATACCAAACCCACAACCCTGAGAGTAATATAAGGGCCTTAATGACTAGAATTGGGTTTGGGGGTATATTAGTTCATAGGTATGATTAATGAAAAGAACCCCCACAGTAGTGTAGGTGGTCGTTAAGGGCTCTATTAACCCTATCCCTAAACCCCAAACCCTAGACCCCCCAAACCCGAAACTCTAAACCACTGAACCCTAGACACCAAACCCCTGAACCCCACACCCTAGCAAGCTCCTTCCCCCTAACCCTGAACCCCAACTTCAAAAGGAGCCCTTGTAGGCCTGTCGATGAGCTGTGTTCCTGTGAAGTTGCGGGTCGCCACAGCCTGGTTCGTGGGCTTCCAGGCACACCCCGAAACCTACAGTATAGGGTTTAAAATTAAGGCTTAGGGTGCAGGTTTAGAGTTCAGGGCTTGGGGTTTCGGGTTTTAGGGTTCCAGAGTTTTGGGTGCAGATGCAGTATCCCAAAACCCAAGCCCTGGACACTGAGCCCTTTACCCACTTTCCAATGCCCGAAAGGACCTCAGCCATCCAAAACAATAAGTTTATCGCAAGACAGAAGTACTACACTGTAGGAGCGAGGTACTTGTGTCCGAAGCCTCGAAGCCCAGTGACCTATACCTACGAAAATAAAAACTGGTCACCGTTTAGCAAAAAACCTTAGACCCTATTAACTTATGTCAGCTTGTCTCGCTCTAAAGCTTTCGCATGAGAGCCCACATCCACATGAGCTGATAATGCAGCAAACCCAAGAGCTCTGCCCGGTTAAACATAAAAATCCGGCAGAGTGCCTCCAAGTTCTGCCTGGCATAAGAACCAACAGACTCTACACTCCTCATCGATGTACTCCTAAACCCTAAACCCTAAACCCTAACCCCTAAATCCTAAACCCTGATTCCTCAACCCTAAGCCCGGGGGGCCCAGGGCCGACTCCCACACTCCGTGCACCAAAAGCCCAGGCGCAGAGGCTGCAGCAAATCCCAAAATGGCGGAAATCCTGCTGGCAAAAAGCACCTCCGCGTTGATGGTCCCACGCCCCCCCCTGCGCGGAAAACCCGGGTTGTGGAGAAAAATGAAGTGCACATGGCCATGTGCCTCACTTCGATACAGCCTGCAGCTCGGCCACGCGTGATAGACGCCGAACTGGGCTCCCAGTGGTGCACAAATGGACCGCGCCCTTGCCGTGGCTCCTCAATAAGGGGACTGAAGGAAACCCTAAACCCCAACCACCCCGAGACCCTCAATAAGTGCGCGAATAGGGTCTTCCAGACTTCTCTCCCGTCAGTGCTCAAACCAGAAATGATCCCGTCAAATACATCTGAACTCTGAACGCCAGCCCCTGAAACTACCTCATTGCACCCTCACCCCTGAAACCAGATCCTCAGCTCGTCTAGAAGCTGACAAATTCTCCCCTCCAAAACCCTGAGCCCCAAACCCGAACACCCTAAACCCTAAAGCCCTAAACCCCGGACCCTGGCTGTCAAAAGATCAGGATCGGGTCTCTACTACGGTGTTTCTTATGAATTGTCTGGCATATCTGGGCAATTCTATACATTGGGGTCCCTTTTCGGGGATCTATTTCTTTGTTTAAGAAGGGTGCTTGGGGACCTTAAAACGGACCCCAACTGAGAGAACGACCCATCAGGGAACCGTGAACCCCCTTAGAGGAAGCCTTGAGGGAACCCTAAACCCCCCTTTAAAGCAACCCTAATTAAGGGAACCCTAAACCCTTTTGAAGGATTCCAGGCTTCAAGGGGGTGTAGCTTGAGGGCTTGGGGATCTAGGGTTCGGCTTTTTGTTTGGGTTTATAAGGCTTCTTGAGAGTTACCTTCTGGAGCCCCTGACCCCTAAAACCTAAACTAAAGAACCCTAAACCCCAAACCCTAAACCACAAAACCCTGAACCCTAAACTCATAAACCCCAACCCACAAAACCCTAAACCCCAAATCTAAACCCAATCTCGAAACTCTGCCCCCACCCTGCTGCGTGCCTGCTCGTACTTGAGTCTCAGAGCCAACTGGCGCGAAAAAGAGCGGTTTAGGATTCTATGGTGTTTTAGGGTTTAGAGTTTAGGATTATATGAGTTTAGGGTTCTGTGAGGATAGGGTTTATGATTTTAGGGTTTATGCGTTTGGGGTTCTATGAATTTAGGGTCTGTGGGTTTAGGGTTTTCTGTTCTTGGGGGTCAGGGCTCAGTTAGTGTCTAGGATTTAGGGGGAAAGGATTCTCCAGAATCCGCTAGTGTTAGTGACAAACCTGTGATCTCGAAAGGAAGCCCTCTAAAACCAAACAGAAAGCCTCATTGCTTAAACCCGACAGTTTGTGAAATATTGGCCCAAAGCCTATAAAAGGCTGTTATTCTATATCGTTTTGGACCGAAAAGCTAAACTCTAAGCCTACAGAGTGACACAGTTCAGGGTTGCCAGGTTGCTGTTACGGGGATATGGGAGTCTCCGAAAATGGGGGTACCTTATTTTGGTCCTTGAAATAAGGATCCTACTTTTTCGGGTATTATATTGGGATCCCCATTTTTGGAAACTTTCATATGTCTTTGGGGGTTTGGGCTCCCGTTGTCTAGGGTTCAATGATGGGTCTCAAGCTGATATGAGCGCACGAAAACTTATGTGGTGCGACTTGCAATAGCTAGGGCCTAGGGTTTTGTGGTACTCCAAAATAGGCAGTCTCAGCGAGCAAACATCTCTTTCCTCCCTGGTACAGCAGTCGAAGGAAAATTGAGAGTAGCACAGACAGGGACATCGAACGAGGAAATCTCTTGGCCCTGCCCTTGCAGGAGCCCTTAGTTTATGAGGTTTCGTCTAGTCTAAAGAGATCATGTCGTGGAGGGACCCAAAAAAGCAGAAGGAGAAGAAGAGGCTGTTCTTGGTAGGTTAAGGGTTTAGGCTAATAGCGGATTGGGATTGGGAGTCGAACGATGGCTCAAGGTTTCTGCCGAATCCAAAATACAACGCTACACGATCCGTCACCACGCAAAAAAATACTAAGATGCCATGGTGTAATCCAGAGTCGAGTCTAGTATAGCATCGTACAACGACCGAAACACATAGTTCGAAACTTTCCGTGTTCCGCCATACTTTGGTCTGTCGATACTGCCAAATTAAAGCTTCAATCGTACGCTTTAGGTTGATAGGGGGCTGCTTTGTTCTCGGGCCTGACCGAGAAGCAAGGAGGAGCTGCATATGACTACTGGTGAGGTTAAAAATGTAGGATTGAGGGTTTAAGGTTTAAGGTTTAGGGCGTCTCTGCGTTTTCTAGCTTTCCTGCTTCGAGGTCCGCGTGAGTTCAACCTCGAGTGTAGAGCGCACAGCTCGCAGCAGCCCTGCTGGGAAAGGGGCGGCCTCGACTCGGGGTTTAGGGTTTTCTTGGGGGATAGGGAACTGCAGGCCGAACTTGGCCGCTCTGAACATTTCACTTGGTTTGCAGAGCTCAAATTCTACGTAGGGATAGGGTTACAGCCCGAGAAAGTGCGGTTAACGTAGACCGATTAATAATCCCTGCGTCAAGAAGGATTTGGAACTAACAAGGGCCCTGAAGACTAGAATCCATCAACAGTTAAATCATCGTAGACCTACACACGAAAACACAAAACCCTGGCACCCTAAACCTTGCAAAATCCTTTGAGATCTCTTGAACTTTAAAGGATTCTTAAACGAGTCCGTACACCTTAAACACAGTAAAAGTAAAAGGGAGCCTTACTGATTGGGCTAGAGTTGGGGGTATGCTATATAGTGCACATATATATATATATATGTACACATATATATATATATATATGCGCTACCCCCTCATGTACCCACGCTTTGTGCTTGAATCGTGTGCAAAAGCTCACAGGCTCACATGAGATTTCTTTTACTTGTGTGGTAGCATAACTGTTCATTGCTTGCAGTGTGTTCTACATGACCGATACGTATGAGCATATGTACGTGGTTGGTGGCAGCAAGGCAGCAATGGATAGACGTTGCATGTGTTGTGGAAAGAAACAGAACTTAAAGAGACGAGTTGTTTTCTTTTGATGGAGGCCCCAAAGTCCTAAGTGAATTGGTGTCCTAGGTCCTAGAACACAAACATTTTCATAAATCCGGTACACAAGTCACCCGCAGCCTACCCAAAGGTCAGCACTTCGGTTCCAGTACTCGCTCGGAGTAGTGAGCTGCACGCTCTGGTGTGCTGGTTCAGAAGGACGCGTTCCTTGAGAAATCGCCAGCAGCGGTCGATGATCTGTGTGCCGGATTTGACTTTGAGGGTTTTCCCCTTAGTGCCGGGGGTGGTGACGATCCGCACGTAGTGGGGTCGCTGTTGACCTTCACTCGGTTTTTGCAGTGAACTACCTTGTCGTGCAGGACCCCAGGAAGCTTGAGCTTGTAGCTCTTGGCGGGTCTGTGTGCAGGATCACTTTGCGATCCTGCAACAGCTCGCTGCCCAAGGATTTCCACTCAATCTTCCTGACGGCGCCAGCCCGGGGGCACGCTTCCCGATGATCTTGGGCTGCAATTTGCGAAGCACCAAGGTCTCAGGGCGGCCGCGCTGAATGATGCCCGCCCACTGCTCCCACATCATCACGCAGTCTTTGGATTGGATCAAGTGTTTGAAATCCACATCCTGAGATATGTCGCGTCTGTCGAAGGTAGCCTCATCAGCCTCGATATCCTTCCAAGAGTTGCCCTCCCCGAACATAATCTCCCTTTCCTTCTTCTCGACATAGTCCTGCCTCGGCTTTCAGACCTTCTCCTCATGTCCTCAATGGCCTGTTGATGTCGAGAAGAAAGTGGATCTGGCACTGGGGAATCCTGTGCAACTTGAATAATTAGAATATGAGCGGCCTGCATTTGGAGGGACTGAGCCTGCGGTCCTGGGCCTTCGGTGAAGAGTGGGTGTAGATGGTGCGGGTTCATCCACACGCGGCAATTGCGATTGACTGCACCGATGTTTGAGGCAACCGCGGGGATCGAGCTGCAGCTTGGACAAGCTGCCTTTGGAGCAGGTCGGGCAGGTCTTGCCCTCCCATTTTGGGATGAACTTGTCGGCGATGAGGATGTTGATGATCTCCTTGTCGGAGGCTCGCAGGAGCTGATGAAGCGTCCTTTTCCACTTGATTTGGTCCTTGCGCTGTCCACGAAGACCCACAGCACAATTCTCACGAACATACTTGACACCCTTCGATCTGAGCTTGCCCTTCTTTGGCACGACGTTGTTGACAATGCTCTTGCCCATGGCTGTCCACTGGAACAGAGGGGAATTTGACTAAGGACGAAGGCATTGCCTGTAAGCTCTACACAGAAGGCATACAGTCACGCAGCTAGCACTTGCCACAATTTAGTCAGAGCAAGAAGGCCGCATACATGCACTGCAATGCGCCGTTTTCTTTGCTTGTGCTTGCCTGTGATGTGATTTATAGTGCCCGAGCCTGGGGAAAGACCTGCGTTGCGCATGTGCCGAGCGGCCCGTCGTGCCCGGGTCAGCTGCCAAGTTGATGTCCTGGTCGGTCCTTGTCTCTGTCTTCGGGAGCGGCTCAATGGATGGTGTCTTGACACGCACACGCTTGGCGGAAGAAGGGTAGCTGAATGTGCCAAGATCTAGACGATTTGGGAAGCGGCCCATTGCCAATGGCCAGGAAGACCAGAGGTAGACCCATCGATGCACGCTGAGCATCGGGATCTTCATCTGATGCATCGTCAGGAGATGCCGGGAGGTGCCGCGGAGGTCGAAGCCAAGCCTGCACTTGCGTGTTGTAGTGCGACACATACTTATCTCGTGAGGAGAAGCACCGCCTTGATCATCTCCTGCTGCTTGCTTACCTGGGCCTGGTACTCAGGGGCGTACACGAGTACGCCTGACTTGTACATATAGACTGGTTTACATTCTTCTTCAAGCAAGTCTTTGTGCAAGTCGTTCTGAACGATTCTACGGATGAGAAAGTCCGTATTCTCACTGGGAAAGCGCAAGTACAGTGCAGACCCAGAAAGAATCTGTGGCCAATGGTGTATCCCCTGGCTCGTGGACGGGGGCGTACTATACTATACTATCTATCTATTTATAATATATTATATATATATATATACGAACACATAATCAATTATGAAAACAAACATGTATATGTCTAGAGCGAGAGAGAGAGAGAGAGAGAGAGCGAGAGAGAGAGAGAGAGAAAGAGAGTGAGTGAGTGTGTGTGTGTGTGTTGTTTCTTCAGGAGCCCGAAAAGGGTCCAAGGAGAAGCCCAAGGAGCACTGCTACTCATGTGAAGGCCCCTGTCCTATACCCTGACACCCTCAGATCTACGGGTCGGCGAGGTCCCCAGCGACACTCCAAAATTGAGAACATGGGAAGCATGAGATGGGTTTAGGGTGTAGGGTTTCAAGCCAAGGATACCGGAAGGTACGTACTGTATTCGACAGAGCATCTATATGCGAACTGCCCTACTGCAGGCCTTCATGCAGAAGTACAATCATCATGACTGAGAGCTGTTATATCTCATTGCTATTTGCTCTGGCACTGAAACGACTGCTACGATTGTGTTTCCATGGCCATTACTGTTGTTGCTTTCTTTGTTCCTGGATGTAGGGTTCGGGTGTAGGGGTCAAGGCCTAGGGGCTGGCATTTATGGTTGTAGTCATGGATAAACCCATCTCGGCTCGAGAAGGCGAGAAAAGCCTCGAGAGGCTCCGCTCGACTGGCAAAAGCGGGAGAGGATCCCGGGTCACCCTGAGAAACCCACAGCCCCTCGGTTGATGATATAAATCCTGCATTACCCATCACAAGGGATATACCATTCCCATAGTATGGGTCCTTAAGGTCATGCAGGATTTATACCATCAACAGTAGGACTCACGATTAAATAAACGAAATAAACTCTGAATTAAAAAACACGAGTCCTAAAGAAGCTCGAATAGCGACCGATACTGTTCCTCAGGGGTCTTATTCAAATAGATAATGTCCACTGGATCCCCATTCTAATCATGACGGCTTTCAATAATTACACCCTACAAACCCTCGTGTGGTGTCTCCGCCTTCATATGTAGAAATAGAGATGCTGTAAAATACATGGGCTTTTGGAGTATCTGGCTTACTTTAGACAGAGCAATCTATTCCAAAGAGTTTGGGGCCGGATCTTTATGTGGGCTCGTCTATGGGGTCTGCGGCCTAGAACTTGGGTCTACTTGTCCATAGTTTCGGTCTCAGTATGTAGGCCTTCCACCAGAGGCCATACTAGAGAAGAGAAACTTTCGGCATAGAGATTACGGAATCTGTTCCTAAACGTTGCACCGCGAAGAGGGATCCACTAGCTAACCCACTTAGCGAACCAAGGCTCCCTCTTCCTTCCAGTGTTATGCCGGGGCTCCCCCTAAAAGGAAGATGCATGCAGAGTTCAACAGAACTTACAAGCGTGAAGCCCGGCAGACCAGGTCGCCAGTTCATGGCTGGCACGGGCGACTTCAGGAGCTCTTGGCTTAGGGGTTTAGGGGTCAAGGTTCAGGATTCATCCGTATCTGATAAAAAAATCATCGTAACATCAGCAGCACCGGTAGACACAAAACCCTTAAATTAAACCCCAAAACCCTTAAACCCAAAACTCTTACCCCCAAACCCTCAACCCTACACCTCCGCACCCTATAAGCCATTGAACCCTAAACCCTTCGTCCTAATCGCCTGACACGTACGGTTGATGATATAAACCATGCATTACCCATAATGAGGAATATACCATAAATCGCATAGTCTAGGGTCCTTAAGGTAGTGCAGGATTTATATCATCAACCCTAAACCCTAAACCCTATAGATCCCTTAAAGGAGCCCCTTAACGGAACCCGGATTTGTATCATCAACCGTATTTCAGCAATTCTGCCCACTGGGTCGGAGGGCTTCGGACTCGATGGTTTCGCTGTTTGGCTTCAGGGTTTAGGGCTTAGGGGTTTAGGGGTTTAGGGTTTACGGCTTAGGGCTTTCGGGTTTAGGGGCTTAGGGGTTTAGGGTTTAGGGCTTAGGGCTTTAGGGTTTAGGCTTTAGGGCTTAGTTCTTAGGCTTTAGGGTTCAAGGTTTATATTGGCTTGCGCTTTAGCGGTTAAGGCCTAGGCTTGCAGGACGCGGGCATCAGGGTCTGGGAAGATTTTCGGGCTTATTATCCGCATCTTCCGATGCAAAGCACCCATACGGTATACAGTATATATAGTATACCTGTAGCCGAAAGGATCTACCTTTTGGGCTTTCCTTATTATGGTTTCTATATAGAGTTCCCCTTAAAAAGTAGGTCTTTTGGGCTACAGGTAGAATGTGGGGGCCGTGCCTTGATTCAGAGGAACTATAATTTATTGGGTATGCGCAAGACGAGTTATGCGTAAACCAGCAACGAGACTGCCGGGCTCCGCTGGAAAAGTCTCCTCTCGCGGCATTTGCCCTAAGGGTCCAGGTACTTAATGTCATGTATTTTCCAAATAGTAATCTACATAGTTTCTGTCCGAAACCTAAGTGCCTAAATATTGGGTCCTTTGGACCCTCAGGGTTAAGCTGCCTCCACACGGCGCGGCAGTGCTCCACTGATGGATTCGCGCGTCTGGAGGTACGCAATCTGGGCGGAGGCTCTATGTATACCTATAGTCTCCATTGTAATTCCTTTTGGTTAACCAACAACTGTGTTATAGGATCCTTACCAGAAAATTGGTTCACCAACACGGAAACTACAATGGAGCCGATAGCTAGGGATGCACACCCGAAGGGTCCTAAGTATATAACCTATATTGCAGAAAGATGTCGAAGGTCGGGTTTCTATTAGTAGGAATTGCTACTGTATGGCTTGGGTAAGTATCCCGTACCTCGGACCCTTTGGGATAGGGTTCATTCCAAGGGTAAAAGGATGGACCCTTAATAAGGACCCTGAGGTATATACCCTTAATATAGCCATTACATACCCATTATATAGCCCATTATAGGGTAGGGGTCGCCATTAAGGGCCCCTCCTTTTCCCCTTTGGTTCATGGGCTTCTTCAGGGTCTAGTGCTTATGCTTTTCCGATGTTGCCGCGAGGCGTTCCTTAAACCCTGAGGCTCTAAGGACTCACATTTTGAGGCTTTTGGGCCCAAAGACCATACTACATAAGGCTTTTGGGCAATTTTGAGCCTTAGGGTAAGAGTTCGGCTTCAAAGCTTTTGGGTTCAGGATCAGAGTGTCGAGCTTTAGAACACCATGTTGACCCCTGATTTCGATGATGGTAAGATCTTCAGTGCATAAAAACGCCGAAAACGAGCACCGAATTGAACTGTCCGAGCTTCCCGAAAGACTGGTCCTAAATTTGGTAGTATATGCCCCCCTTTCAGATACCGACGCTACAAAAATCGCACCACTCTCCGTTTGTTCACGGGGCCATAGGTAGAACAGGGTTCTGGGGGGAATGTCTAGCTTTGAAGGTCGCCATCTGCAACGACAGGTAGCCACATGGTCCCGGATGAGCGAGTCCTTCATGTGCTGCACCGGTGCGTTGTGGAACGTCTCGACACCGTCCTAGGGTGCTGGGTGTAAGTTTCAAGTTGAGCGTTCAGGTTACACGGCCTGGCAATTGGCAACCTGCTTACCCATCGGGCTTAAGTATTGCCGTAAAACGAGGTTCATATGATCAGGAGGGTACTTTAGATTCGGAATTGCGAATAGGTTTTCTGTACATACCATTGAATGCTTAGGACCCTTTAGTTCCGGATCAAACGCGCACTCTCATCTGGGGCCAAGCATCGAAGTCCTTGATGTCTCAGAAGCCCCAAACCCATTACAGGGGCCTTCATGCCTAGCTATCGTCTCCATTGCGGTTCCTTTATTTGGTTAACCAAACTTATGGTTAGGATCCTACAACATAGTCTGTGGTTAGCCAAAAGAAGGAACTACAATGGAGACTATAGGCAGAACGGGGGTATTGACTGCTGTTGTAGTATGGTCTGTGGTGTAAGGAAGCCTGTAGGGAATAGCAGCGGCAATCGAATATGGGAGTTTCCGAAAATGGGGGACCCTAATATAGTACCCTAAATAGTAGGATCCTTACTGTAAGGACCCCTAAATAAGGTACCCCTAAGTTTCGGAAACTCCCATATGCAAGCGCCTGTATGCCCTGTCACTCCTAGAGTCCCAAAGGGTCAACCGAGGTCACTGAGAACATCCCTGGTCTACTTTAGGGTTGAGGGTTTAGTTTAGGGTCTAGCCTTGCTTCAGATGAAAAGCCCTTACTAAACGAACCTCGCAAGTAGCATGCTATTGCGGCTTCCCTTACAAACTTACGCCGAAAGCCCTTATAAACCCTAAACCCAAAGCCAAGGATACAATGGATAGGATGCGTGCAAGGTGCGCCGGCCACGAGGATGTAGAACTCGCTTACGGCCTTGGGTTATTGGGAACGTTGGGGGATTGTAGCTCTTCCATTAGGGTGGTTGTCAAAATTAGGATCCCTTTTTGGGCACCCTGAATAAAAGGTGCCGTATTCCAATAGGGACCCAAGGAGGGACCATAATTTTGACAACCACCCATTAGGGTGTCAGGCTTTCGAATATTTAAGTCCTTTACCTGTTTACTGTTTACCCAGGGTTTTGTCGGTTAGGGGGTTTGGGCACCCAAAAGCATCCTTTCGCATCCGGGTTTCGTGGCCTCTGAGGGCGCACGGTGTGCGTACCCGTTTGGTTGAAGGTGGGGACAACAATTGAATGATGACTGCCAGGGGATAGTACTGCCAACCATAATATAGGCTTGCATACGCCCTAAACGCTTTAACAACCTTTTGAATTTAGAACCCAATAACGCCCCCATACCCTAAACCCTGAATCCTAAACCCCTAAAGCCCTAAATGCGACTAAACACCTAAACCCTAAGCCCCTAAACCCTAACCCTAAACCCTAAACTCCTAAAACCTCATATCATGAAGCCCGTTTTTGCCTCATTGTTCTGCCTAGACTCGATGAGGTACTCGAGATCCGGGTCGACTTCTTTGCCGTCGATCTCCAATTTCCTGACGGTGTAAGGTTTAGAGTTTAAGGTTCAGGAGCTTAGGGTTTAGGGTTTGAGGTGTATGGGTGTAGGGCAATCTCCATTCAAACTGAGTAGAATGCAAGCGCGTACCTGTTACGGGGCCTAGAAGGTTTGGAGCACGGCATATATGGTATACTATCCTACTAGAAATACAGTATCACTATTTCTTGAAGCAGAGGCTACTATCATGGATCATTTTCTTAAGGGCACGCTCTCGCAGCCGAAAGACTCCGTTTTGAAGGGATTACTGTGGAAAAAGGCTGAATCAGTTGCCAAACTGCGTCCAACATGAGAGCCCGTTTACACACTCTCGCCGAAGCCCCTTAACCTGAATCCGGCCTCAATAAGTAGAGTCAGGTTTTGGTGGATATTATACCAGAATGATAATAAAGATCCCACAAAGTAGTATAGTTAATTAGGGTCCCTGTACTTCTGAAAAGCTGCTGGAATATGTCTTGCCGGAGACGAGGAGCCTTTTCGGGGTCTCTCTCGCGCTGTACGGACAATCGTCTTGGTATTCAAACCCAGAGAACCCATGTATGTACATATATATATATATATGTATATATATATATATGTATATGTATATGTATATGTGTATATATATATATATATATGTATATGTATATGTATATGTATATGTATATGTGTATGTGTATGTGTATGTGTATATATATATATATGTGTGTGTATGTATACATATATATGTGTATATATGTATATAAATATATATACACACACTGCAGTTATGGAATTAGGTCCCATAAGACCATGACTATTATGGCTTTGGGATCCCTATTATGGTTTTGTGAACCGATATGATTCATACAAGTAGCATGTATGGACCCTCTTGGAAACATCCTTCTTTCTGTTCCCGGAATTTCCCGTTCCCACTGCCGAAACGAACGAGGAGAACTTTGATCTGCATGTTAAAAATAGAGCCCCAGCATCATTCCTATAGGTACGGCGTTGGTATGTATTTCGGATTCTATATTGAAGTAGGGGCACGAGATCCTCGATCCCTGAGTTCCTTCCGCCCTATATCCTGCATACGAGTAAGCCCTGAACCTCTCGCTCTGACGCCTAACCTGACCTAATTCATCCGGAAACCCTAATGGGGTACCTTAGGGTTCCTTTAAAGGGTTACTAGAAGATTTCCTTTAAAGGGATCTATAAAGGATCTTTAAGGGTCCAGGTCCCGAAATAACCACAAGTACGAGGTGCTGGATGCGGGAGAGGGCTGGCGCGCTGGGTGAGTAGACGATGTGCAGGCCCTGCATCAGTTTCAACCCAACAGGGTGTTGGATTCGGGGATTGGGGCGTAAGGAATTAAGGGTTTGGGGTCCAGTGAATTCGGGTTAAAGGGAATTGATCGTGTTAAGGGGTCTATATAGTGTGTTGAGGTTTAGCGGCTTAGGGTTTACGTGGGGTTTTCGTTTGGGATTTGGGGGTTCTGATTTGGTTTTCTTGGCGGGCCACTGCAAAACCTGTGTACCAAGCACCGATACGCGCCAAACCTTGAAACGCCCCTTAACCCTAAACCCCTAAACCACAAACCTCGAACCATCCCAAGCCCCTCAACCCTAAACTTACCCTCAACCCTAAACCCCTAAACCCTAAACCCCTAAAGCCTAAACCCCTAAAGCCTAAACCCCAAACCCTGAAAAAGCTCCTGAATCTGAACCCTTTTGCGGACGCGCCTCTGAGACATGCGGGAAAGAGGAGGTCGGCGGCGGTGGCCGGAGCATCTCCTGCTTAGTTCTGCTAACCCAGAGAGCCCAATACCCCTTAATTAAGGAATATGGCTTAAATTGTATAGGGCTTCATATTATGATTTAAGCTATGTTCCTTAATTAAGGGGTATTGGGCTCTCTGGGAATGTAGGAACCTGATTAAGAAGCCTTGGGCCTTTATTTGGGTTCCTTCAAAGGGGTCTATAAGGGTTACCATAAAGGGATCCTATAAGGGATCTATAAGGGTACTATAGTAATGTGGGAACCTGATTAAGAAGCCTTGGGCCTTTATTTGGGTTCTATAAAGGTTCCTTTCAAGGGATCTATCGATAAGGGATCTATAAAGGGTTTAGGGTTTAGGGTAGGTATCTGCTTAAGAAACCTTGGGCCTTTATTTGGGTTCCTTATATGAATCCTAATATATTGGGGGTCATCGGGCCAGGGTTTCTTGATCAGGTTCCTACACTACGCCCAAGGGTCCAAGGGACCCAATAATCGGGTACTCGGCTTTAGGATAGTGGTTATCTGGCTTCGGATGTTGGATATATGACTATTGGCCACTACCTATATAGTCTCCATTGTAGTTCCTGTCTTTATTTTGGTTAACCAAGTTTATGGCTAGGATCCTGTAACCTAGTTTTTGGTTAACCAAAACAGGAACTACAATGGAGACTATAGGTACTGTTGTTAATTATGTGCGTAGTTGTCGGCATTATGTTGTTGGTGGTTGTTGTTCTCATTGGTGTGCCTTAACCTGTTTACGTCTGAAACTTTCTGTTTTGGATTATTTGTTTAACTTTCTTCTCGATTCTTGCACCACGGTTTGGTGAGCAACAGTTGCACTGGAAGAAGGGGCCCCTAACTCCTCTGCAACAGGATCCTCAACACGGTTTAGGGTTTAGGGTTGAGGTGTATAGGGTTTAGGGTTTAACACATACTAAAGAAGGCCAGAGGACCTCAATAAGCCGTTGGTTGGAACTTGGCAACTAACAAAACAATCGGCGCATGTACAGACCCCCTGGACCGAGTTTCACCCCCAATGTCCGGAACCCAACACCAGTTACTTACAGAAAAGAGAACCCTTTAAGCACCCTTCGGAAACGTTCCAGAGCCTCCTAAGGCCCTTCACGGAGCCCTAGGCCCCAAACGCTCCCAAACCCTCAACCTTAAACCCTTAAAAAGTGAGTAAAACCCTAAACCCATTAACACCTAAACGTTAAACCCTAAGCCCCAAACCCTAAACCCTACACCCTATACCTGAAACCCAAAGCCCCAAACCCTACACCCTAAACCTAAGGAAACCCTCCCAAACCCTCTCAAACCCTAAACCCCTAAACCCCAATCCCCACACCTCCGACCCTAAACCCTAAACACCTCAACCCTAAACCCCTAAACCCTAAACCCCGAAACCCTAAACCCCAAACCCCAAATCCTAAACCCTCAACCCTAAACCCCTAAACCCTAAAACCCCTAAAGCCTAAACCCCTAAACCCCTAAACCCTAAAACCCCTAAAACCCCTAAACCCCTCAACCTGAAATAAACCCCTAAACCCCTCAACCCTAAATAAACCCCCCAAAACCCCTAAAACCCCTAAAGCCTAAACCCCTAAAACCGTAAACCGAAGTGCTCTCGCCTCGAGACCCTGTTTCAGCGCACGCCCGGTGAGCCGAAGCAAGGCCTACGTCCACTTTCTGAGTTGGGAGTTTCCGAAAATTAGGGGTACCTTATTCTGGGGTCCTTATAATAAGGATCCTACTATTTGGGGTACTATATTCGGGTTCGCTATTTCTGAGTTCTTGTTAAGGGATTGAATAGACATGTATGTATAAGGGTTCCTAGGGTTCCTTTCAGGGTATAGGGCTTAAGGTTTATATTACCATAATAGGGACCTATGGTACATAATATGACCTCTTTAGTATGATAACTTAGATTAAATCCCTGCGGTAGCAAAAAGCCCCCCCCCCCCCCCTCAGTTTTGGGGTTTGGGGCTCCTTTCAGGGTTCCTTTAAGGGATCCATAAGGGCTCAGGGGCTTTGAGGGTTTAGGGAGTTTGGGGGGGTTGAGGGCCTCAGGGTCTTTGGGGTTGTGGGGTTTTAAGTTTAGGGCCTTAGGGGTTTAGGATTCCTACGGGCTCTATAGGGTTTAGAATTCAGGGTCTTTTTGGGCTTTCCGGGTTGAAGAGCTTATGCCTATGCTTTCAAGGCCCGAGGGTGTTCGAAGAGATCACAGGAGTAGGACTGCAGGGTTTGGGACTCTTACCCCCCAAGCCCTAAGTAGACTTGGGAATCGACGGGAATAGTTTAGGGTTTAGGGTTTAGGGTTTAGGGGGGATTCGGGCTAGGGTTTAGAGCAGGCTTGTTTAGCTTTGGCAGCGAACATGAAAACTAGCCAGTGCGAGAACCCCTGAACTTTGACTTAGAATAAGCTATCCCGAGAGACTACGGCATGCTTAGATGAAGGCAGCCTAAAAATGGGGGGTCTTTGGAATTCTTCAAACCCCTGTACTGTACAAAAGAACAGGAGACAGAATAGGCTTTGTATACCCTAAACCCTGAACACCTAAACCCAATGTCAGCCGACGATAGCAGAAACTTTGACCCAAAGCCTCGACTCGAGACCTAGAGCCGCAAACCTTGAAGCCCCGATCCGTACAACAAAAAGCAGCTCCTTGAATCCTTGAAACGTAAATCCCTGGCCACCGGGGCTTACGGATGAGAGAAGGTTCCTACAACTTCTTGAGTGGAGCAGGGTCATTCTTAATGGAAGAAGGTTATTCCTCAGGAGTCTGACTTTGTACCACCAAGCAATCTCCGACACCCCTGAAAACGAAATCCTAAACAACCATAGCTAGCCCCACAAGGGCCCCAAGTTACAGACTTCAACTTTGCGGGCCAACAAAGGGAGCGATGAAAGCTTGGTCCCAGGCTACTCGCTTTGTGAAGGGCATCTCCTCGCTAACGTGCGTCTTGGTGAGTGCCTCCGAGATACGGAACATTGAACCCTACAACCGAAAAAGCGAGGGAATTGAACCCTAACCCCTAAACCCTGTAAATGAGAGAGAACTGGCAGCTTTTGCTGTGAGAGCTCCTGCTGCTTCAGGTCCAGATTTGATGGGAGTTTGGGTCGCAGGGCGCGCGTGTGCACGATGTGGTGATGATGCTGTTTTCGCGGTTCGGTTAGGGTGTCTTCAGGCACAACTATAAAAGCCACAACACGTGCTACCATTAGCAATAAGACATCTCTAGTACATAGCTGTGTGCATTGAGATTAGCCTGTTGAGATACTCGATCGCGACTCTACACCCCTCGCAGGTAACCAGAATCATACCTATCGCTGGAGAATCCCTAAAACAAGAAACACAACCACAAAAACAACAGATGTACCGACGAGCCGCGTGGCCTATGTCAATGTACACATCCCTAAACCCGAATCCGAATTCAGGGTTTAGGGTTGCTTGTCCGGTTTCCAAGGGGAACTGAAGGTAAGGCTTTGGGGGGGACCAGAGGATACTTGCTCTACTGGTAAGACTGGCTGGTCTTGCAGGGCTTTTGTGCATGTGTGTGTGTGTGTGTGTGTCCAACCCTGTTTCGAAGGGGAGGTAAACATGTCGTGATTGAGCAGGGGGTGCCAGGGATGCATGCTGGACTGGCACCAACGAAGACGCCAGCATTGCATCTGTGAAGCGAGTCAGGACGCTGACTCGTGTACCTGCAAAAGCTTGTGACATACTCCATCGTGCAAGCTGTACACTGTTTTCCTTTTCATATTCGCTGTATACTGCTTCAAGTCCGACAGCCAGAGCATAGAGTGGAGTTCGTGTGCAAGGTTACAGGTGTTGCTTGAATTTTTTCGCTAGTAAGACCGACAAGGAAATCATAGCTGACTCTTCTGACTTTGAGAGTGTGATTCGAGACCTGCGACACGATGTGTCAAGTGTGCTTCACAACGGCATTCCCTATGGGCGCCGTGTCTCCCAGAGGTAGCTCTGGCGTTGACTTTCCCGATTGACTGTATAAGCATTGGATGACTTTCCCTGATTCTATATCCGTGCTTGCAAGCTGACTTTCTCAGTGAGTCTTCAACGAATGCTTATACCGAAACCTGAATGCTGACTTTCCACTGACTGTCTATGATCAGATCGATTTTCCCGATTCTGACTTTTTCGCTGACTTGTCGCAGGTCTTTGGCTACAGATTGAGTACTTGAGCTGTACTTTTGGGTAGTTGCTGATCAGTTTGCCATGGATGCTTCAGGAAAGAGACGCAGTACCCGCACATCGACCCCCCCCCCTCCTCCCCCACCTCTCCCTCCACCCTCCTCTTCCCCCCTTCCCCCTTTGCCTCCACCTCCCCTCCCCGCTTCTGCCCCTCCCCCCTCCCGTGCTACCACAGCGAAGTGGATTCCACCCCCCCCTCCCCTTCCCCCTCCCGCCTTCCCTCCCCCACCCCCCACTCTTGCAGTTTGCCCGGCGCCTGCTTCGTCTTCTTCTTTGCCGGTCCCTTCTGCATCCAATGTCGGTACGGGTACTACAGATGCAACTCCTACCTTGATTGCTGCACGTGCTGTGAATGATCGGCAGGTTCCACAGCAAGAGATTCCCCCTGCAATCACTCTTCATGCAGACGGCACAGGTTTCCGGTTGTCGTTTCGCTCGGTGGCTGATTTCGCTGAATACTCAGCGATTATGTCGGCAAACTTGACACATGTCCGAGGCCACAGAGATGTGTATGCTGGCCTTAATAATTTGCTTGACATTCAGCAGTCTGTTGTTTCTCAACAGAATCAGTCAATAGCATCTGGTCAGAGCCAGCAGTCAGCCATCACGTACCAAACGGATGATTCATCCCAGCCAACAAAGCGACCTCGGCAAGTTCATGGAAGCGGAGTTTCTCTCGTTGCAGATCCTAACAGCATTCGACTTCGTGCAATTTGTGATCAGATTCCTGGTACTCATGCAGATCGCGTAGGGTGGCAGCTCAGTGCGGACCAGACTTACGTCTTTCGAGTTAGACCCTTGCAAGACTCGTATGAGCATTTTGAGAATCGATCTCTTCTCAAAGGGCATGTGGAAGTTGAGTGGGAGCAAGATTCAAACTTCTTCGTGATTCCTGAACTTCGTGGGTTGGAAGTGCGCGATGAAGAAGCGAAGCTGATACGTGTGTACTCAGCTAGCTTCAATTGGGTCGCATTATACCCCATGTTTGCTGCTCTACGTCACTTGATCAGTTCCAGCCCTGGCCGTATGAAATCAGCATGTGAGATTTCGAGAAAGATACAAGCCAATCTTGAGTTGCAGGTCCCCAGCTCTTTGATGCAAAGCACTGCGGACTATCTGATCAGCCTGTTAGGTCTTCCTCCCCACTCTGTCAATTCGACGGCACTGAAGTATGTCTCTCAGGCAATTGCAGCAGCTGACCAAGCCGCAAACATTCATTCTGTCGAGCTTCGTTCTTTGTCGAGTTCGTGCAAGTGCTTGAGCATCCACTTCACCCACTTTGAGAGGACCATGATCAGGTCGCATACTTCTGCAGCAGGGATTGCTCGTTCTCCTGTTGCACACAACACAACAGTGGCAGCGGCTGCATCAATCCTCCTTGAGGGAACGATCCGACCATCGTGGTGGGATGCTAGTGACAGCAAGTGGTCCCCACCAATTTCCTTCTATGCTAGGGCTCACACTTCAGATGCAGAACAAGCACAAGAGGCAGCGGCCAAGTACGGTGGCATTCTGAGTGGGCGTCCGGTGTGCATTTTCGGACATGCATTTAATCGTCAAGGATCCCTCACGCCTCCCCACTCAAGAATCCCCATGGGAGGGGTTGAAGGTGACCATTCCTGCAGCTACATTCGTGATGTTGCCCGTGCCAAAGATGGCAGATGGGTCTTTCGCTCTTCATGTTTCATCCCGGAAGCGCTTCTTGTTTTTTGGAGGGTCTGAGTGCAGCATGCTGCTTTGACCGGCCACGTTCTCAAGTCTCTTCCGGTGTCAACTGCTTCGCACGCATACATGTGTCGAAAACATACCATTAAGATTGCGAGCTGTGCCAGCAAGGGACGTGCAAGTGTGTTGCAAGGGGACGTGCAAGTGTACTGCAAGTGAAGTGTCAGCGATAGTGCAAGGGTCTGCGTCGGAAGTGCAAGAGCGGAGCAAGTGTGATGCAAGAGTTGTGCAAGCGATGTGCAAGTGTTGCAGTTTGGGACCAACTTGAGCAGGTTTGTTCGCCTATGGAGCCTTTTGATTCGAAGTGTCGTTAGCGATTCCGCGCACTCAGATTTCTCGATAGATCTGAAACCATGGCATGGAATGGACAGTGGGACACCAACACAGGGTACGGGAGGTCCCAACAATCGTGGGGTCAGCACCGCTATCAGCCGTATAGCTCGGGAAGTTGGACTGATCCCAACCTCTCCAAGTCTGCCCCTGCTAGTCAGCCACCTCCACTACCTCCGCCTCCACTTTCTTCGGCACCTTCATCATCGCCGTCTACTCCCACGCCAGTTCATCAAGGTCCTGGTCTTGTTCCTGCACTACCGAATGGATGGGCGTCAGATCGTGATCATTATGATTCAACGGTGCTTCATGGGTTGTCCTTTCGTAAGTCCATCGAAGCCACCCCGTGGTCGCGGAAGAAGGGGATCGCAGGAAAAGATCCACTCAGCATTCCTGTTCAGGAATTCCTGTTTCATGGAGTTTCGGATTGGCGTCTTCGAGCATTGAGTCATGGCAAGTTTTTCAGTGTTGTGCCAGTTGCTACGGTTGCCGAAGCAGTGTTCATGTCGCAAGTGACGAAGAACCTTCGAGATCGCAAAGTTGACATTGATGCAGTTGCTACGCAACTCTTTCAGGCCGCTAATCCATCTACTATCATTCCCAACAAGAACACGGATTGTGCAGCTCTGTTTCAGCCGTTGGTCGACAAGATCGTTCAGCTCATGTTTGACAACATGCCGGTGTCTGCAGGCGTCGATCAATCTCAGAAGTTTCTTCAAGTTACGGAAGAGCTCAATCGCCGTCGTGAACAGTTACAAGCCGCAGGACTTCCCGTTACCCCCACGAAACCCGCTTTGAAAGCACAGCTCCCGGTTGCCTCGCAATCTAGTGCTCCGTGCCTACAATCCGGGACACCACCGCAGACTTGGGAGAGTGACCTCAAGCGTAAGATCGACAGTGTTCCTGCCGAAGCCCTGAATGATCACAAAGCCCGACTAAAGGGATCAGGAGAGGGGGACGTCGACAAGTGGATCCAGAGCTTCAAACGACCCCTAGGAAAGCGCTTTGCCGATTTTCAAGAGCACATTGTGTCTGTCTCCAAGCTTGTGCAGATCAACTATGGAGGCAAGGAGAAAGCAAAACTGCAAGAACTTGCAGTCAAATTCGGGATCTCGGCGACTTTTGCATCTAGGATGGGCATCAAGAGTCTCTCTACGTGCATTGCAGCAGCAGCCTTTCAAGTTGTCTGAATTGCACACAGCCTTGCTTCCAAGCAACTCTCCGTAAAGGAGATTCGGTCAGCACATGTTCTTATTACAGAGGTTGGCAAGTTCATGTCGTTTGTGCTTCAATTCATTCCGCACGTGGACAAAGTGATGGCCATTTGGTTGCAAGGTTTTTGTCATCTGATTCTACTGTTCCATTACTCCAGGGGTACTTCGCCAGAACAACGGCTGCTTGAAAAATTGCGCAATGCTGGAGTCACGCCGTCTGATTACACGTTCACACGGTTCCAGAGTCCTTGTGCAGTTTATTTGAAAGCCCCCGTGTCTTGGAGTACGCGTTCATCGTTCAAGCAAAGAGACCGATGGATGTATGTGGGAAGTACTTCAATTACTATTTCGAAGCGTGAATTCAACCGGCAGTCCAAACTCAAGCAAGTTCTCCGTGAGCAATATGTTCAAGTTGAACCGGCCATTCGTATTTGGGCTTCGCTGGGCAGGTATTTCGACTTTTCTACGCTTTGTCTGTCTGTTCATGATGACTACAAACAAGCGTGGGTGCAAGAGCATGTCCTTATTGATCGGTGGCAGCCCAGATTGAATTCACCGTTCATTGACCGTTTCTTCATTAAGTCTGCATTGGGATTCAAGAGACTCAGGCCACGTCCATCTCTCAAGAATGTTTCATTGTTTTCCAGACTTTGGGTAAAAGTTCGAAGACGTGCTGCTTCAACAAGTACTCCGATTCGATGTTTGATGGACAAAAGCCAAGCGTGGTCGCTCTTGTACGATTTGGCATCGTTGACCTCGGCATCTTTCTCTGCTGCGAAAATTGTCAGATCTGCCAAAGTCTCGACGTTAGAGTTGTACGCGATGTTCCGCATGGCCAAGATCATGGAGCAACCTTTCAGATCTAGAGTGGTACAGCTGCTCAAGTCTGCGTTGAAGTTTCGTAACTGCTCTGTACCCCGACACAACAAGTCAGTCACTTTACCATTTCTGTCTCACCCCTCCTTTGCTGCCCATGTCTCATCTTTTCTGTCTCGTACCATTCAGCAGTTCAAAGGCATCTGCATCCCGTTTCACCTCCCCTCTAAGACGCCGAGAGAGTCTGCTCCTCAATCGTTGGGCTCCATTCTTCACAATCACTTCGAGTGGGAGAAGAAGCTTGCTGACACAGCAGTTGATCACCTTCCATGCAGATGCCAACAATTTCAGCAGCAGCACCCCAATGTGGACTTGGTGGATGGACATGTGGCTACTGGACTTGAGACGTTGTCATTTCGCCAACCTGTTCTTAGGGAACTTGCTCAGGCCAACTCAAAATCCCTTATCTTTCCATCAAAAGCAAAGTACATCAAGGAGGCGACCTCTTCGTACAAGAGTTGGTGCAAGACACATTTTATTCCCTTGCATACTCTTCCCATGTGGCTGCAGTTCATTCATTCTGAGTGGCAGCTTCACCTTCGCCATATGTGCTTATGCCCGAAATTCCAGGAGAGTCATGCGTTGCAGCTCAAAGACATCGTTTGTACAGACTGGGTAATTCACCTTGCTGATCACGAATCCACTCATCTCATGGTTTTTTGCCCCAGATTCTATTTCCAATCCTGCCATCGAGTATGGTCAGATGTCAAGGTGTTCAGCCCTATGCCGATGTCTGTTTCGTCAGCGAAGCTTTTTCTTTGTGCGCACGTCCCGTCTCCACTGGTTCGCAAGTACCCTTGGGGATTCAAGTTGGATGCAAATCTGCCTGTGGGACAGATTTTTCTCAAACGCAAAAAGGCCTTCAAATCAGGACGAACCATCATCAGCTACAAGAACACAGCCTTGGGCCCTATTCTTAGGGCAGCAGCGATTTGCATTGACCAAATGGTCAACACAGTATGGCCTGGTTCTTTGTCACGCAGTGTCCCACAGATTTGGCATCATATTCACCAGGTCTTCAGGCAGTGTCCGTTGGAACTTGAACTTGAACTGCTCAATGACGATCTGGTCGGGTTCTTTAACTCAGTGCCACAAAGCCGTATTCTGGAAGCAGTGGAGATGTTGGTTCGTATGTTCACCGCAAGGCACCTTGATGTCAACTTGTCAGTGTGCATCAACGAGAAGAGCAAACACTTTCGTTCAATTCATGGGAAGATCTCTAATATTCGTCGACACTTCGATTGGAAGACCATCGATCCATTCGACTTGGTTACCATTGTTCGTCTCAGCTTCGAATGCGGCTTGTTTGTGGCGTTGAATCGAGTGTGGAAGCAAGTTGATGGTACGTCCATAGGTAACCAAATCAGCCCTGTCCTCTCTTCCCTTCCAGTGGTGATCACTGAGCTTGGTTGGGCAGCAATGTTTCCGCAGATCTCGAGCTTCCCTTCTACGTTCCTTGCAAGATACGTGGACAATCGTTTGGTGATTGCACCCACCGAAGTGCATAAAACAGTGCCTTTTCAAGTCTTCAGCCAAGAAACCTTTTATGGTTCTCCGATTGTTCTTGAAGCTGTCGGTGATGGTCACTTTTTGGGATTTGATATTGATGTCCGAAACCGAACCATTTATTATCTCCAGCCCAAGTTCCTTTGGCAAGTTCGACATCCCATGAGTGGAGGCAGCGAACGATTGCTGGTGTCAGGTGCGAAGTCGAGAATCTCTCTTATCCGTAAGTACACTTGGCCAACGTGCCAAGCAGAAGTCGCCGTTCATACTTTTGTACGGTGGTTAGCGAACCTTGGATATCCATTTCGCCTGTGTGAAGCTTTGATGAAACGGTAAAAGCGGTCTGTAATGAGTTGACAGTTGACAGCAGACGTGTATGCAACATGTCTTGATCTGACCCTGTCATGTGTGAGAGATTTGCAAACGTTAGCGAAGCTGATACGTGTGTACTCAGCTAGCTTCAATTGGGTCGACCGAAAGTGAGAGATTACAGTGACGAGCAAGGGATGTGCAAGCGGATTGCAAGGGTTGTGCAAGCGGATTGCAAGTGATGTGCAAGCGGATTGCAAGTGATATGCAAGGGTGTGCGAGGTTTGTGCAAGTGCAGTGCAAGAAATGTGATTCTTGGCAGAAGAGTCTTGCATGCAATGTGTCCGCTTAGGATCTTTAAATTGCGTTGTTCAGTTCCAGCGTTCGGCTCTCAGCGGTACACGCCATGTCGGATCGATCCCGATCGCGTTCTCCGACTGTTTCGTGGCGATTTTATTGGGTGAAAAATCAAGGACCCAATGGCAATGAAACGTGGTGGAAATCTTGGTTTCCCGCCACCTCTCGCTGGATTTCGGATCGTTTGGCTGCAGACAATCAGTGGCACCAAGCTTCTCAGACCATTTCTTCGGTGGACTTGAACCTCCCTACTGAGAGCGCTAATTCTTTGTCACCCCGAAAACGCAAGCGAGATGCATCACCGTGAGAGCTTTTGTCATGCTGGAACAGCAGACGACTTGTCTGCTTAATTCGTTTTCCCAATTGACATTTTTGGGACACTCATCATTACTGGATTAGAGCGCCTGCACCACTGAAGTGGAACCGTCTTTGCGCATTGCAAAACAGCGCGTAGGAGCGTTACGCTCGGTTTTATGTCTCTTTCGCCCTTTCTCTCTCCCCTCTCTCTCTCTGTTTCTCGTGAAGCCGAATGCGTTTTTTCCTTTTTTACTCATGTGGTGCCGCCAGCCGTTTCCGTCTTGATTTCTCGACACACCGGCATGGCTTCCCGTCAAGACAACGGGGTACCATATGATGATCTTCCTGATGATGCCAGCTCCTGGTCTTCGGCTTTCGATCCTCCCAAAGACTCGGCACCCACAGAGGTGGCGTCTTGGGTTAAGAAGTCCTCCAACAAGTGCAAGAAGACCAAGAAGTCCAAGAAGTCAAAAAGGCTGAAAAAGGACCTGTCACCAAATAAGTCTCCGAAGTCCATGAAGTCTAAGAAGGACAAACGTGAGCGTTCACCTGTTCCCTCTGAAGCAAGTGATATCATGCTTGGGGATCCGATGCAGTTTCACCGAAATCCTGCAGCACGGTCAAAGGCTTGTGCAAAAATGCTGGTCAGAGCTAACCTCCGCTGTGCTTGCCATTTTCGGTATGTTGCACAGTGTCCCAACCGAAACGTTTGATTCTTATTTTGATTTGGACACCGGAAGTGTACAGGTTTACATGTCACTTGCTGGAAAAACTACCAGAGCAGAGCAACATGTCAGAAACGTGCAAGTGCTGAGCATCGCAGTGTTTTCGGCTAAGAGACGAGATCATCTGTGTAAGCAAGCATGCCGACGGTGCCACCTTCGGATCCTAACATCGATGAGTTCTTGAGAGCGCTCACTCATTCAGCGCGTGTGAGATTGCTCAACTTTGTATCACGACCTCAACTTCGTCAAGCTCTCGTACTTCAGCTGACAGCTTTTGTGCGTGACGGGACAGAAAGAATGCTGCAGCAAGAGTTGCGTCGCTTGGATGAGAGGGATAGAGCAAACCTGCGTGAAGAACGTCCTAGCAGTAGCGGAGCTTCAGGATCACGTTCGTCCAGATCCCACCCCTATGCACCTCCATCCTCTCTGCCAGCAACGAGGAGTACACCGAGTGCAGGGAGCGACAACCCTTCGTCCAGTTCTGCACCTCCCCCCCTACCTCCCCCTGGCCCTCCCCCTCTTCCCCCTCCTCCCCTCCCTCCCCCTCTTCCCCCTCCCTTTTTCCCCCCGCCCAGTGCCAGTGCTCCTGTCTTTCCACCACCGGTACCACCAGCAAGCTTGGTGCATCGTGTGTCTGAACCTCCTTTGGTGTCCAGTGCTGCTTCGTCGTCGGCCGCACCTACATCTTCAGCTGCGTCAGGTACTCCGATTAGATCCAAACCTATGCCTACCAGAAGACGTGCATCACGCCGATCTCGACGCAGTCAATCGTCTGATCTTAGCTGAGTATGCCCGATGTGACAGGATTTCACTTGTATCTGTAACGCATGCGAGTGCTGAAGTGAGGAAAGACTGTGCAGTGGACGCCAGTGCTGAGAGTACTCGTTCATTCGTGTTGTGGTACACACCAGAACATTGTTGCAGCACCCTGCTCAAGTCTCGTCCCATTGCGCTAATGTCGAGCAACTCAGCGTGCGATCCGCTGGCACCTCTTCAACGCTGGATTTCCTACACACAACAGGAGCTGATCACAATCAGAGGTGAATTCCGTCACTTTCGCGAAGAAGCATTGTCCGTCCAGAAGATCCAACAAGCCCAACTCGACGTGCTCACCACACAAATCAGGGACACTGAGGCTCAGGTGGCGGAAGTCATGTCCGCCACCACAGAACTGTTTCAGAAACTTCAGAAGACCAACGAAGTGGTGGGGAACTTGCTGACGGATTTGCATTCTCTTCAATCTGTGACTACTCATTGCGTTAATTCTCTTCAACTACAAGAAACAACAGAGTTGCCCCCAACGCTTCCAGCAGAAATTGAAGTCTCAGAGTGAAACGTGAGCAGTTGCAAACAAGCGTCTGTGTGCCAGTGTCACTGCAAGGGTGTTGCAAGGGATGTGCAAGGGACGTGCAAGTGACGTGCAAGGGATGTGCAAGGGATGTGCAAGTGACGTGCAAGTGATGTGCAAGCTCCTGCTTAAGGTGAAAGAAACTAAAGAGTGCGCGTGTGCGGTGCTGTGCATCTTCAGGTTTCTGCATGAGCCGTCTTGAGTTGCAGCATTTGACATCCAGTGAAATTGTGTAGGTTGTCCAACATGAAGCGCAAGGCTCGCGAAGCCAATTTGCCTTGGAGTACGAGCCGCGACTACAATTTTCGGATGTGGGTTCGTGTATGCAGTCGGGCAACCGGACACGAGACTATTATTCTCCACATCCAGTTGTCAATCAACGATTCCATCAACGTTGCCAAATACCTTGTCGCGATGCAGCTCTGGGAGAAGTTCGGCTGGTGGCCTAGGTTGCACACCTTCCAGCTTGTACAAAACCTTCGTCATCTTCGGTTTACAGAACCTGTTACGACTGCTCAAACCCTCGAACCAGTCGATTTCGTCGTTACGGTATAAAAAGAGCCCACCTCTGTGTCAATTCAAGAGCAGTGACGAGCAAGGGATGTGCAAGCGGATTGCAAGTGATGTGCAAGCGGATTGCAAGTGATATGCAAGGGTGTGCGAGGTATGTGCAAGTGCAGTGCAAGAAGTGTGCAGAGTAACATGTCAGAGACGTGCAAGTGCTGAGCTGTCGTGAGCTGCTTTCATCAGACATGCAACAGAGTTTTGCTTCAAGCACTCGGAAAATTGTGTAGACTCCGAACATCATGGATTGGGCTGCTTCTGACGTGCTCGACAACATCTTGATGTACGTGTTGCCGATCAGAACCAGAATCACATTCATTACCCGTCTCGATCCAAATGATGACCCAGAAGAGGCACAACCCATAACCGACACCATGGTGGCGTACACTTTTCTGCGACGTGGGATACAGGAGTTTCGACTGTCCTCTTCGGTTGAGTGGACCATGGGTTTTCAGTCTTTGCATACCACCATCCGTTTTGCACAAATCAATGCCGCGGCATGCACCATGTTGAGCAGCCCGTCAAAAAGGTGGATGAGAGCTGTCGTAGACCTAGTACAGGAGCGTTTGCGAGTGAGTATTGTGTCACTGGCCAGCGTTGCGTACCAAACTGCAACTCAGTGTTGCATGTACTTCGATGCTGATGCGGAAGAAGCAGAAGTTGAATTGCACTTAGTGCATAGACTGCGCTTCCTGAGGTTTCGTAGCCCACTCTCCTAGGTTTCTTGAGCATAAGACTCTCCCATGAAATTCAGTGAAAAAGCAGCAAGGGATGTGCAAAGGACGTGCAAGTGACGTGCAAGGGATGTGCAAGGGATGTGCAAGTGACGTGCAAGTGATGTGCAAGCTCCTGCAATGAGCCCGGTCGGGCTTGTGTGTGTCCAACCCTGTTTCGAAGGGGAGGTAAACATGTCGTGATTGAGCAGGGGGTGCCAGGGATGCATGCTGGACTGGCACCAACGAAGACGCCAGCATTGCATCTGTGAAGCGAGTCAGGACGCTGACTCGTGTACCTGCAAAAGCTTGTGACATACTCCATCGTGCAAGCTGTACACTGTTTTCCTTTTCATATTCGCTGTATACTGCTTCAAGTCCGACAGCCAGAGCATAGAGTGGAGTTCGTGTGCAAGGTTACAGGTGTTGCTTGAATTTTTTCGCTAGTAAGACCGACAAGGAAATCATAGCTGACTCTTCTGACTTTGAGAGTGTGATTCGAGACCTGCGACACGATGTGTCAAGTGTGTGTCTGTGTGTGTGTGTGTTCTATGGCTTCGTAGGGGTTTCAGTGTCCACAGCAGTATCCCCAGAACACTAGAAGTGCCGTTTTGCCTCTTCCGGTTTAAAGCTGGAAACCACGAAGTAAACAGTAGAGGGGCACTGCCCCTGAAGACCATAAAACCCCAAACCCCTGCATCGTGACTCTGAGAGATGCACCGTATGCGCTGGATACGATCGATCCTGCCCCATACTGATGCGATCAAAGGTTTCAGACGGACGTGCTCAATGCAGGATCCGGATTCAGGCTTTAGAGCAGGGCTTAAATTCAGAAGTTAGGGTGTAGGGTTTGGGATTCAGGCTTGGCGGCTCATGTTGAAAGCATTTCGGACATACAGCATACCGAGCTTTCGGTTTCAGACAAGGGTTGTGAGGTCCATCACGGCGCCGAAGGGGCCTTCTGGGGGTTTGTCTCATTCTCGCTCTCTCTCTCTCTCTCTCTCTCTCTCTCCCTCTCTCTCTCTCTACCTCTATCTCTCTGACCTCGGCGTAACCCTGACTCAGTCAGAGACTGTGAACGAATCTAAAACTCCGTGACCTTTGACATGCTAGCTGCTGGCAACATTCGCACGCATGCTACCTGCGACACCCAGCGGCAACATTGATAGATTACGTGCATGGTTTGGCAAGAATACCAGCAGGCCATCAGGAGGTGCTACTGCTACTGCTACTGCGAAACTGCTACTGCTACTGCTACTGCTACTGCTGCTACTGCTGCTGCTGCTGCCGCTGTACTGCTACTGCTACTGCTGCTGCTGCTGCCGCTGCTACTGCTGCTGCTACCGCTGTACTGCTACTGCTACTGCTACTGCTGTTGCTGCTGCCGCTGCTACTGCTGCTGCTACCACTACGGCTACTGCTACGGCTACTGCTACTACGACCCCGTCTACGGTCATGGCGATGATGACCTTTACCCTAAACCCAGAACCCTAAACCCCTAAAGCCCTAAACGCCTTTACCCACCCCGCTCCTGGCGGATGAAGCCGCCGTTGATGATCGCCGCCTGACAACCTGCAGCATTGAGGCTTGGGGTTCATGGTTCACAAATTCTCAGAGACCCCGGAAAAAAAGCAACAACCAGCTAGAAACATGATTTCAAGATACATTCCGAGGTTGATCCGTGAGACCAGTGCTTCGCTACCTCGACCCTGAATGATAGCACCCCTGCCGGGATCTTCTGAGAAACTATGTGTCTAATAACTAAAGGAGCCTTAACACATGTAATTCGTGGGATTTCGGGCACATCACGGTAAATCGGTATATCATTCTCAAAACATACGGACTCCAGGAGAATGCCTTGAGTAGATAGTCCGATCCCTGCAATCGATGGGCTTAGCTTGGCGGTGAAGCCTTCGTGGAGAGAGACTTCGTGGCTGAAGCCCAGTTTGGAACAGTGATGAATACACCAGAACACCCTAAACTGTCTGGTTCTTAGTAGGGAACGGGGGAATGGAGTATGGAGACGGGGTCATGTAGGGACTACCATAGGGATCCGTTCCCCCATTCCTTACGAAGCACCAGACAGTAAGCCCTGATGGAGGAGTGATAAGCTAGACCTCTCTGAACGACAACCTCTTTCCCCTTCTAGCGAAGCCCCAAACCCTTAACCCGAACGTGGATTGCAAACCGACGTGCTTCGGTCATGGCCCCCCAAGCCCACGAGGGCTTGCACGGAGTTTATGACTGGGCAACACCTTGCCTAACCCTGAGTTCAACGGAAAGACACGAGGTTCTTAGAAATCAATCACCCCGAAACACAACAGGCCTTGCTCCCGGAAGGTCCAGCGCATTGCATCTGCAACCAGGCAGCCAAAAGCATTCCTGGAGAATCGCATAAAAAGGTGCGGATCGTAATTCCTTAACCCCGGACGAAGCCCCGAAATCCCTAAAACACCAAAATCCCCCAAAACTCTAAACTTTCAAACCCGTAAACCCTTAAACCCCTACACCCTTAAACCCTAAAGCCTGCTACATAATCCGTGGAGCTGTTCTCGAGTGAGTGACTTCGAAACCCCTACATAAACCCTTACAAAATCTTTGGAGCTGTTCTCGAGTGAGTGGCTCGCGCGTTCTCAACTCATTGGTGCGCGAAGACAGCTCCACATCGCCGATCATGCAGAGCACCTCGGTAGGGCTCCTTTACAGGGTTTCTTTCTTGGTTTGGGAGTCTTGGGTTTGGGGTTTGGCGTTCAGGGTTCGAAACAGGGTGCTTACGAGTTAGAGGAGGGTTTTGTAGTACTTTCACTCCCACTACATCATGTAAGGACTCCACTGCCACACACAGTACTGTGTTCGATCACTGTTTTTGGGGTTTTGGGTCTGGGCCGTTCGATGTAGGGCTTTGGGTTAAGAGCCTATGTCCATGAGTCCATGAACAACCCTATTCTCATTATTTCCGACTATTAAGGCGCCACGTTTTGTGCTTCATCCGGGCTGTTATGGTGGTCCCAGGAGGGAGCCCTGATAAGGAGCGGAGCCTTAGGGTTTTGGAAATCTTTAACCCCACAACTCGCCAACACTAGATTACAAAACCCCTAAACCTCTTACTAAACCCGAAACCCAATGCTGCCCCAAATCCTAAGCCCCTACAGTCAACCCCATAAAGTTGGAAACCCAATAAAGGCCAAATAGTGCTGGGATTCCCTATATCTCAAGGATTGAGGCTATTGCGCTTCCAACTTTTTGGCGTCTACTGACCGTAATCCCCAAATCCCCAAACCCGTAAACCTGAGGTCCCCGTCAACAGAGCAGTCGCCTCATCCTCCATAGACCCTACGTAAACCCCTACTAAACCCTAGATCCTAAGCCTCATAGGCCTTATATCCTAAACCCTAAGCCCCTAAACCCTTCATCCTAAAACCCTAGACCCTAGATCCTAAACCCCTAAACCGTAGAGTCGTAGAGGCACCTCGTCCTCCTGATCGGTCTTCGAAGCCTGCCACTTGTCCACCACCTGCCTTAGCGCTCAGAGATTCCAATATCCCAAATTTAAGGAATCTTCCTTAAATTATGGTAGGATCCCGAATATGATTTCAGGAATATTCCTTAAATTATGGTAGGATCCCTAATATGAATTAAGGAATATTCCTTAAATTATGGTAGGATCCCTAATATGATTTAAGGAGCATTCCTTAATCAAGGGATATTGGAGTCCCTGCCTTAGCGCTCAGGTGTCCGAGCTTTGAGCCTCCAGGGCTTTCTGGGTTGGGTACTGCCCCCCGCCCTGTAACAGTCCATATTAGGGGTCCTACTTAAGGGCTATATACAGGTATATATGATAATTAATACGATGTATAAATATATATATATATATACACACATATTTATTTGTTTAGATTATGTGTGTATATATATATATATATATATATATAATCTAACTGCTAACTGGACTCAATTTTGGATCGAAGGGTTTCTTGGAGGGGTTCCGTGGTCTCAAACGTTTCAAAAGCGATCCGGTGAAGGGAAGAACCCTGCGCCACACGCAAGAGAAGAAGGAGACTCGAAACCGCCTTGTCCGAGGACCCCTGCATAACTTATCAAACCCTCTAGGAGCTCGTTGCAGCCCTACAGTACAAGTATACCGTTATGCTATCATAGCAATCGAAATAAGAGTAATGAATAATACAATAGTACAACCTTACAACAATAGTAATAGTAGTAAGGAAACCAAACATATACTGCGATTATAACAATAGTAACAAGATTAATCGCACAACCCTTTATACGCGGGCGATTTTAAAATTTCTGGGAAGCCGGAGTTCAGCACTGAAGGGTGCGCTGCAGCCATGGAAGTCGTCAGGAACCTCGGGGAACGAAAGGTTCCAATTCTGAGTATAACCGAAAGGGTGCATATACACTGCCGATATGGAATTAGATCCCAAAAGACCATGCTTCTTACGGTGTTGGGGACCTAATTCCACAAGGTAAAGCTCCCGTTAAGGGCTAAGGGTTCCCTGTGAGTGTTGCTTCAAGGGTTCCCACATGAAAGTTTTTGTTGGGAAGGATGCCGGGGGTTAGGGGCTCAGGGTTCAGGATCAGGGATCTATTCATCTCCCCCTTAAGTCGCGAAAGTCACGATATCCAAAGCTGGCAACTGCTGTCCAGGCAGCTTGAAGGAGTGGTTGATCCTTAGTGGCATTCCGAGAGCATCATCTCAGGGCTACTACAAAGGCTGTATATGTAAGGGTTACACAGAGGCTTCATACATGGGCTCACGGGCTCTAGGGTTTTGTCAAAGGTTCTAGACTTCGAACTCTAGAAGGGTCAAAAGCTGTCTTATACTGGGTTCGATGAAGTCCCCAACCCCACCCCGGCACACAAAAGCTCGATCCAGAATGACAGCCAACAGAACAATTGTCAATAGAACTCTTTCCATGTTCCGGCGAGCGGGGGTGTTGGACTCGAATTGAAACCCCAAACAAGCCTCGATGGTCCCGAACACGATCCGTTAAATGCTCGATCAGCCCTCCAAAAAAACAGCCTAGTAATTATACTAATCCTAACCCTAAACTTTCGACCATAGAAGGCGTAACCCCACCAACCAAAACCTTGAGCGCGAAGCTCTCAAGCCCACTACCAAGGCCGGGTTGCTCTAGGGATCCTTTCCCCACGCTGCGCTGCAGAAAGAGATCCAGCACTCCCAGATGATCCGCATTCCTGAGGGCCCCCCCCGGTTCCCTGGGCTTTTTGTTGGGGGTTTAGGCTCTAGGGTTTCGAGGTTTAGGGTTAGGGTCCTTTGTGATCGTGTTTAATGAGGTCTTCGTCGTATAGAGCCCCTATCTCACTACACATACCTGTATATATAATTGCTCCCCAAACCCATTCCTAGCATATTCTGCCTAGTAAATTCTCGAGCCTTCCTTCTGAAGCTTGAAACCGAAAGCTCAGCGGGTCGGACAACGATGTTATGGGCTTCAGGTTTAGGGTCTGGGGTGAATGCTTCGAAGCAATTGAAACAAATCTGGATAGCAGTATACCTACAAACTTAAGAAAAAAGCCCTACAAGTTTCATCTTGGTCTGGTAGGTACCTATGGCAGCCGAGAACCCTGAAGCCTTGATAGAGGCCCAAGAATAAAACAAGCTTTCTGGAATCGATCCGAGCACTGGCCGCATTTTGCGATGAGCACGCCACGATGCACCAACAGGAACGGATCCTGACTGTCAGGTTTAGCCGTCTGATCGAAGCTTTCACGAAGAACCGACAGTGCCCACGTTGCAGGCTTTGGGCTCAGCAAGAGGTGCTTGTGCTGCAGATCGCTTTGAGGTTGGGGGTTTCCTGTTGGATTTTGGGGTTTGGGTTTACATCTTCCAGTATAGCATGAATTAGCAACCTACCATTGTCATGTATTGCATAGTGGCATTACCCTAAGAACTTAACCCCACTTGAAGGTTCATGGGTAGTTATATGTGTCCTTTAATAATTAAGTAAGGTAGCTATACTTATAACCCTAATTGAGGACTTATAACGCTACTTATAATAACTGCCCACATGAACCTCCTTGCAAACTCTAAACTGAAGCGTATGGAAATCCTTCGCGGCATGAACAACGAACCAAACTTTCGGGTCAACGCGACAAGCCGAAGCCAACCAAATCCAGGCCTGTACAACTAGAGTAGGGTACCTTTCAAGGGTTCCTTAGAGGGTGCTAACAAACTTTCGGGTCAACGCGACAAGCCGAAGCCACCCAAATCCAGGCCCGTACAACTAGAGTAGGGTACCTTTCAAGGGTTCCTTAGAGGGTGCTACATGACCATGACGGTTATATAGTAACAACTTTCCAGTTCAGTCGTTTCCTGCGTTCTGCATGGCCCCCGGCCTAACTTCAAATCGCCAACCCTAACCCATGCTCAGACATAGACGCTCAGCCTCAAGAAACCCTCAACCGCAATTCCGATGCGAAGCTACGAGTTTTGGTTTAATTTTAGAAAGGTCCTGTACTCCGTATATAACAAACTCCTAATCTTATCAGAAGTCTTACAATTCGTGTAACAGGGTTCATGGCTACACCCCTGCAAAGTAAAAGCTTCGGGAAGTTTAAGGTACCCCGACAGTCGGGCCTAAACTGGTTAAGTCACCATAACAAGGACGCCATGTTTTTTACTACACATCCCTATTACTGTAACTTAAATTCCTTAACAAGAACCTAGTGAAAGCCTCGTACGAAGGCACACGATATAATGCAAAATCCCGTGAAACGCCGAATGACAATCTTCCAAAAAACCCTCGCAAAACTTATTTTGACTCCCCATGGATAAGCGCGTGCTCTTGCAAAAGGAATTCGTAGAGCCCTCAGAATCCTTAACTTTTAAATAAGAGCCGAGGCGCATGGTCGTGTCCTCCGAGGATAACGTTGATGCCAGGACACCACTCCGCCAGCTGCTTGTCGCTCCTTGCTTCGAGGTTCATGGGTAGTTCTAAGTGGCTTATAAGCCCAATAAGGGTCATAAGTCGTAAGTATAATTAGTTACCTTCCTTATAACCCCACTTATTGATACCCTTGTCACCCTTGTCTCAAACCCTGAAGCTTTAACATGGATACGCCTGAAACATGAATCCTCGAACACAGTGATGACTGTAGCAGGTGTCCAGAATCACGCGGAGGGTACATACAGAGGAAAGTACATAAATCCAAACCTTAAACCCAACACCGAAAGCCTAAATCCCAAAATATACGTCCAAATCATAAACCCAGTTTAGATTAACACATCGTAAACCCATGCAAAACTGAAAGCCCCATCCCAAAATCTAAATCCAAATCGGACATCCGAAACCGAACACCCAAGTATATTGGAGATTAGTCTTAACCCTACGGCCCCAAGTACAAATAGTATCCAGTTTGGGATCTAAAGTCTACCAAACAATGCCTGCTTTGGGCTGTTTGGAGCCCCAGGGTAACCATACATCATCACCATGACGGCCACGAGTCCTAAACTGTAGACCAGGTGTCTGGATCGTCTCCACTCTATCTCTAACCCCTAAACCGTGTAGGTTTGGGCTTGGGTCTCCAGCATTCAAAAGCCTGCAACCCATAGCTTTCAACCCTGCAAAGAGCTCCCTTCAATGACCCTTGGCGGAATATGAGAACCCTGATTATAATCATGATAAGGGGACGGGTGTCATTGGGGTCTAGACTACAGTCGAGAGGCATCAGGCTCAGATGAGTCAAGGCGATGATGAACTCGCCTGGGCTGCTGCTTTCTGTGGCGGGTCGGGTTTAGGAATGTCAGGCTTCCATACACAAGGGCATGGTGGGCTTCACACGACATAACCATGGCTGTGTGTAAAAGAAACAGTCAAGCCCTCTGTAAGCCCAGAACCCCGAAACACCAGGTAGACCGAGGCACAGCCCATGCCCTTCAGCTCTTTCACACAGCGATCCGCATGTTCGTGCGGCTGCTCGAAGATCACCTGGGAAACTGCCGAAGGGTTTCAGGCTTTTGGCCTTCGGGTTTACTGTAGGGTTGTCGGTTTAGGAGTTGAGGGTTTGGGAATGAGGGTTTGGGGTTTAGGCTGGTGTTAGAAAGAAACGTAGTCATCCTACAAAATTCTGGTGCGGCAGTGGTATATAAGGCCAGTCCAGCTGCGTTTTTCCCAGGCTGCGACAGCTGTGGCGTGGCCGGCGTGCACAGACCAAAGACACCAACCTGCCGACGAGAAGAAGTGAAAAATACGGTTGATGATATAAATCCTGCATTACTCATAAGAAGGAATATACCATAATTCCCATAAGTTAGGGCCCTTAAGGTAATGCAGGATTCATATCATCAACAGCAGGAAGGATCCTGTAGGCCCCAAACCGTGGGCCAAACCTGAACCTAGATCCCCAACTACTGGTATCTTAGAAGGGGCCCCCACCCTGTAATAGTGGTATAATAGGAATATACTAGGGCCCTAATATAATCCTTATAGTCAGTATTACAGGGTGGGGGCAGCTTCTAACTAGTATCTTATAGCTTAAATCTCCAGCCCGGCTCAGGAAGCTATGGGAGCTTTCAAGCGATGCTGCGCTGTCGGGCTTAGCGATGAGGGCGAGGCTTCAAGTATCTGACAACTTACAGCTTCCAGGGCTCTTGAAGATTTAAGTTTTCCTACTTGTCCAGGATGTTCATGGGACGAAAGGTTGACCTTTGGGATTTTGGTCGTACCCTTAAAAGGTTGAAGACTCTCCACTCTACTTAAAAAGTGTTGGTTCTTTCGGTTCTTGAAATCTCGTTTTTGGTGCTTTCATAATAAGCTAGTGAAACTGCAGTCTGCAGTAGGCAAATTTGCTTTGTCATGTTGATTTGGTTGCGCAGCTACTATGAAAATAATGCAGCAAGTCAAGAACCCGCCGACCTTGACGCTGCCACCGTCTGGAAGAGGGATGTCAAAGGTGTCGTGGTCCATAGTGTTGTGAAACAGGGGCTTCTCCTCAACTACGGCAGTTTATTTAAAACCGACGGCAGGTGGGAGGGGGAGGGGAGGTTGAGAATCACAGCGATAGGAAATTATATCCCTCGAAGCAAGCCTGCTGCATGCCAAGCCCATACCACAACCCTGCAAGCATCCCCCTACGACCTACATCAGAATGCCGTGTCAGCTTCGGGATCCTACTGATGCTCCCAATTTCCAAAATCCGACAGCAGGATTCCCCTAACAAACCCGTGCAAAGAAGTCGCCGGCCCTGGCAATAACCCTCACTATACCACCCTTTCTACACCCAGTGTCCGGAGCAGGACCAGCGGTTTCACGGACGTTGGAGCCAAGCCAGGGGAACTTGCTCTGGCTCATCAGCTCCTTCTGTCTTCTGCTTGGGCTCCGAATTTGAGGCACATCGTCGTAGTCTCGTCTGAAAGCCAGATTCGGTTCAGGTGCAATTTATGCTTCTTTTCTGAGCCTTTTGTAGGGTTTGTGGTTAAAGCGACGATCGTGCCATAGGGGTTCATACCGGCGATAAAGTCGCGGTTGATATCAATGGGGGCCAAGTCAAGAGTACCGCACTGGGGGCTTTCCGGGGGCGCCACAATTTGGGGCTAAGTGGCGGGGCTTCTGTTGGGCTTCTTCAAGGCCGTATAGGCTCGCGGAGGATACCTTTAGCTGGTGTTGATTCTTAGTCGTCGGAGTTTTCTAGTTTAAAAGGTTATGGATTTGAGCTTACGGTTTAGCACTGATTTGACTACGGGTCATTCAGTCGCCCCTTGGGTTTGGGCTTTAAGGCTTTGATCTAAAGGGCGTGCGGCATGGCTGTCTGAGACTGCCTGGAAGATACAAACCAAGAGCACGGGTTTTTCAGGGAGACTAATTCTAAGACTGTTTGGAGTTGGTTTAGAGCCAACACAGAGCAAAAACAGTAACTGGAATCAAGCCAAACTATTAAAATCAAGTTTAGGGTCAAGGCTACATGACCCAGGTATGCATACATTCAGTCTTGTAGCAACAACGCACTGGGGCCATGAAAGTGCTTGTTGCAAAACGTCCAGCCCGTGCTGCGTACAGTCCACTACATGGACCCGGGATCCTTTTGGCAAGTCCCGTTACAAGAGCGCTTTGACTAAACCATGCGACAACTACTGAGCACCACCATAAACACAAAAGGCAAGCTAAAGTCTAAACCCGACACCGTAGGTGTAGGATTGTTCAAGTCTAATCAAGGACTTTATAGGGATTCATTGGGTTGAATCGGGGTCTACATGGGTTCTATGGGGTTGACCAAGCAAGGCCTTTACGTGTTTCTTACGAAGTGTTTATCAGGGTTCTATAGCTTTCATCCGGACGCAAAGTTCGTCTTATAAGTTGTTTGGCAGCTTTCGTTTCTAGTTTGCGGCGCTTCCTTCGTCCGCTCTGCACCATAGTCGAATTCATGGTTGCCCAGGACCTCAGCAAGCAAAAAAGCATCGCAAACGCTTGTAGAGGTCTGAGAATGTTAAGTCTTAGGGCTTTAGAGATTTTCGGGTTTCAGGGCGTAGGTTTGCGGGCTTAGGGTCTTGGCGGCGTTCGTTTTTGGGTTCAGGGCACTTACATATTTGCTGTTGTTTCAATGTTTTTCTTTAGAGTGTACGGCCCTTCGGTGTTTGTAGAGTTCGAACTGTAGAGTCTGGTGAATATGACAGGTCGAGGTTTAGGGTTTAGGGTCTAGGATTTATGGTTTAGTAATTAGGGTTCATCATGTTCTGCACCAGGTTCAGTTTGCCACGCTGTCTTGAACGCCGGCAGAGATGAGCGGACGTAACCCTTCATATAGGCGCCGCAATGATTAGAACAGGGCTTTGGGGCTTTGGCGTATACATGATCGTGCAGAATCACCCTGGACAAACACTAAATCCTACTTAAATCTACTTGAACCCAATTAACCCCCAAACCCTAACCTCAAGCACATCAAGAGAGCCCCTTCAAGACCACCAAGCCTGAGGGTAGTACTAGGAGAAATAATCTGGACAAGCCCAAACCCGAGACCCCAAGCCCCAAAGCAGACCTCAGACTAATTGTAATATTGCAGAGTAGGTGATATTCTCAGACATCTTCGACCCGCAAGCCGTAGGGGATTGCGACATGTTCCAAGTGGCACAGTAGTCCACGTTTATCGCATTCAGAACGTCCACGACACTCTCCTCTTCAGGTTTCAGAAATGCTACCATGCTGGAACTGAGTCATAAAAAAGAAGGAATTGGATTCCAGGTCAATTTTAGGCGGGTACACTACTTCTCACTTAAAGAACCCCCCCTGCAGTGCCACAGCGAAGTATTAGGTTAAGTAGCTAAAGGCCCTGGCTCATCGGGATTCTAAGGATAACGGAGTTCGGGGTGTAGGGTTAAACAATCAGCTGGTTGCCTGAAGAGCCCAGGGGTATGTTGCACTCCCCTTAGAAGGAAAGCACAAAAACGATGTATTGGGGGGAGACCGTTGTGACAGCAATCCTGACCGGAACAAACGACAAAGTACGGAGAGCCAAATTGTAAGGGGCATAGTGATCGGAACAAGGCCTTAAGAGCTTTAAGAGCTTTAGAGTATACGATGGCATAATGTAAAAACTATGTGGGCTAGAGATACAGCTCATCACTACTGACACTACTGCTCGCAAAGACTCAACTTTGCATGTGTTCGTCTGCGGGCTGAAGGCATTCAGGGGCGCGGTGCTGCAACCACGATGCTGTTCATTCCAGCATAGAATCACAACACTGGTGCCGATATTTAGGCTCAGAGGTCTTTACAGGTTAGCGGAGCACACGACCTGTCAGAGTGTGGCGCGGCATTACTGCAAAAATCCTGGAACCCCAACGCCCAACTGCCGAAAATCTTCCCAACACTGAAACCAACCCCTGAAATTTCAGGGTGAAAGCAGCAAAGGGTTGAGCGGTCTACCCGGCGTCTCCCCGCGATGGACGTTGGCAAACAGGGATCCACCAAGTAGGTCGCCAGGAAGTACCTTAAGAGGAGCTTCGGTGTTTTGCAGGGCTTGGAGCTTGGGCCTCGGAGCTACAGATAGCAACAGGTAGGGTTTGATGGCTTTTAAACGCGGTAGATTTCAGGGATGAGGGGGGTTTAGGGTTTAGGGTTGGTGTGGAGTTTTGGGATTGTGCCCCTAACTTCAACAGTTCCCTGGCCGCCTACGCTTCTCCGCCCTTGCGAGTCCACTAAAATGTTCAATCGAACCTTCGAGGCCAACCCTTCTCTTTGACACCTGCCACAGCCACATCTTTGTCGTTTTGGTACTGCTACAGGGGATCGGCTTCTCGTCTCCCTGTGCGAAGATCACTCATTAGCTGTTGCGAGCGAGGTCGGACACTGCGGCCATGCTGGCTGCAGACCCAGCGGACGTGTGACTCCGAAGCCATACGTTCTAGAGCAGAAAAAATGACCCAGTGGCAACATAAGTCCGGCAGCCTACCGTCCACTTCCTGGCCCACGGGTTCGCAGTATTTTCCAATCCAATGAGAAAAACCATGAGCTCCCGAAGAACCAAAGAAATGTAGTGAAAAATCTGCAAACCATATGCAGTGAGGCAGTCAACAACAGCTTGGTTCGGATGGGAGTATGAACAACTTGAACCTGAGCCCTAATCCTAAGGCTCCATGTCCCTACATAATCTATACGCAGGCCTTAATGTAGCCCCTATATAGGTACTTGAAGGCCTAAGTATAGACTGTATTGGCACATGGAGGCTTATCCGACGTGGGGCCCTGGGTCTCATTGCTTCCGAAGGCACAAGCTTCGTCGCACTCAAGCCGCTTAGGCTCTCCGAGAGAGTCTTGACCTTTAGCTCCAAACTTCTCTGGTTCTTTGTTATAAGGGCTTTCTATTCCTATGGCTATGTAGATTATCATAACTTGTTTTTAAACTTCAAAGCTTCTCTAGCCTACGAGTATAAAGCGTTATACGGGGGCTCACGATAAGCAGCCCCTAAACCCTGAACCCTAAACCCTAAAACCCTAAACCCCAAACCCTAAACCAAAACCCAGGGGCTGTTGTTCATGGCCTCGGGTTCGGGCTCGAGGGTTGTTGGTTTGCGGCTTTGCGTTCTGCGTTCTCGGGGAGGCCTGGACCTAGGGCGTGGGAAGCAAAAGGCCTGCAAGCTTTCATGACCTGTGCTTTACAAGCCTTGATATTAGTATCAGGAATCCGAGTAGATCAATCCCTCTAAGGCAGCGAGGCTTGAAGTCTGCATTACTATGAAGCTTCCGGATAGCTGGTGACATTATGATGATATATAAACTCTAACTGTCCGAGCTGGTCATTTGGGACCAGGGAAACTTTCAGGGTTGAAGCTCCGTCTAAGAGTCTAGGGTTCATAGCCTTCACTTCTGGAATCCAAAAGACATCACAACCCTATAGTTGCTGAGGAGCCTCGATCATCACAAAAGGGGTCTAGTGTACTTTACAGGGAGTACAAGTGAATCGTACAACATGATTATGCACGCCTCTCCAATGGGCCAGCACTCGGGATTGACGATTTCGGAACTGTGATCTTGGGACGCCGCTCTCAGCAATAAGCCGGAACCCCGTAACAACACGACTCAAACCGTGAAATTGACTGCGAAGTTCAACAACCCTGAAGTAAGCAAAAGACTGATTCCCCACCCACTGCTCCGGTCCCGCTCTAAGGCACTAAGGCACTACGGGCAGGTTAGGGTTTCGGGCTTACGGGGTTGTAAGGTTTCCAACCGCCAGCAAGTCGCAGCCCCAAAGCGCTCAGGCTTGTAAACGTCGTTGGCAGTGAGGATGCCTCTAGCGTCTGATGCTATGGGCCCAAACCAAAACCCTTTGGGCTTGGGAATGGTTCCTATAGTCCTCTTTGGGGCTGAGGGTGTTGTACCGCATGCTTTTTTAGGCTTCCATATCTAAGGTTTGCCGAGAGCTATCGGATTTCGCCTTCGAAGCAAGTGATCTAAATCCGACGTTGCGGGATCTTCCCTCGAAAGTCAAGAAGGAACCCCTGATTCCAAGAAGCCCACAGAATGATTACGCCTTATCCAAGCCTAAACGTACTGTAACTACCGTTACCACCCCGGAAGCCCGGGAAAAGACGCATAGAGACCTCCAACAGAAGCTTGAAAGACCCCCTAGCAAAGCCCAGGGGCGCAAAGTTGGGTTGGGCCCAAGGTCAGCAGAACGCGCGAAAGCGAAACAGCCGCTGAAGCAAGACATTGGTGTACCCTACTGTGAGGCTCCCGGTATGCAAGTATAGGCTGTAAGGCCCCACGATGTTCCGGGCATCGCACACCATTCAGAGTATACCCTAAGGCCCCAAAGTAGCTCCTTTTTGGGGTTCGTATATAGAATCCTATAAAGTAAATCCAAAAAGGAACTACTTTGGGGCCTATGGGTAGTTTCTTGGTATAGGGGCCATCGACTTAAGGCGTAAGAAGTTTGGGGCTCGCGGGCTTTGTGGTGTGGATGGCTGGGGATCGGGATTCTCGGGATTGGCTTTGCGGTGTCCGTGGAAGTCTGGGAGCTAGAGACTTTGTAGGGTTTCCCATAGGTTCTAGAAGCAAGCTTGGAAGTGCAAGGACTCGTAGCTTACAGCTTTTCGACCCAAAGACGATACTGTGTAAGTTGTGGCTAGTTTTGGGGCCATGTTCAGCCTGTTGACCCGTTTCTCTTCATCCAAGTGCTTTCGGTCGAGCACGAAGCCAATGAGCAGCTGAAATGATCGGCGGAATCGGCGGATTCGCAACATGTTCATACCCACAAAGACCCATATGGGTGGTTGTCAAAATTAGGGCCCCTTTATGGGTACCCTAAATAATAGGTGCCGTAATATAATTATGCTAAGGACCTAAAAACGGATCCTAATTTTGACAACCACTCATATCATTATAGAGGCGGGTGTTGGGATGTCTTGTCGTATGCTACCATATACTAATACGCCTAGCTAAACAAGGACTCTAATCCCGATCCCTGTGGTACACCAAGGCTCCAAGGAGTCGTGAAACCCGGATGAGGGGTTAGCCCAAGGGCAAGGGGTTGGGATAAAGAGCCCCTATACCCTAAGACCCTAAACACTAAAACCCCTAGACCCCTAAACCCTAAAACCCCAAGACACCCTAAACCCTAAAACCCTAAACCCTAGCCCCAACTCTAAACTCAGAGAAAGGAACAGAAACTCAGTAAGAGGATAGCTCGCCTGTTTGAGTGTATATACCCCCCACACACACAGACCCAAACCCCACGTCCAGTTCATTTTTCTAATCGCTAGCATACCATCAACTTTCCATTACTGTTTCCAACTGTTCCCATTTTCGCATGTTCAACCAGCCAACCAGTAGCCCCTTTCATACATCTAACTGTGGCAAGGGCTGTCTTGAGGAGTTCGGTTCAAGGTCGACGGTTAGGGGCCGTGGTTGCTGGTGGAATTCAGATAGGGTGATGAACCAGGTAGCCATAGATGTATATACCTCCAATGCCTGTATATACTGCCTGGCGCTGTGAAGCCGTCTTCGCGCCCCAGATCAACGCATACTCTCGAGCGCAACCCAGAAATATAACTCGCTTAAGTTCGAGTAAGCCCTCTCGCATGTATCACAACGAAATTTTGGGGCCTTGTGACTAACTGGAAGAGGGCTTGGCGGGTATATCACACTATGTTTACAACATGGACTGCAATGCTACTGCATGGGCAAAGAAAAACGCACCGATACGCACTCGCTTTCCTGCTGCCACGCTTTTTTTTGTCGCACATCAGCCTTGCATTGCTAACTTTGCTACGCCGCGCCGCCGAACTTTCGCAAGACAGCGTCCATTCGGCAGCAGCGCGCGTCTCCAAACTCAGAGACCCATTCTTTGCAAGCAGGCCTCCACCTCTGCGGTGAGATGCCGCGCGGCCCAGCCACGAGCGTTCATCCTCGACGAGACGCAGTGCGCATCGAAGTTCGGGAGGCCGGCGTAGTGCTGCATACAGCGAACGCTTCCCGAGTCCCAAAACTCACTGGGACCAGGGGACCATACTTCTTTAAAAAGCCTTGTTAAGTCTTTATTTTAGGTATAACTAAGGCCCCCTACCCCCGCCCCCTGAGCGTCCTAGTGAAAAACCGGCTTCAGGATTGATTGCCTTTTCGGCTGGCATCTCGTTACTCGGAAGCGTCGCCCCACGGGTAAACCCTGAAGCCCCTCCGTCTTAAGCTGTCTGGTTCTTAGTAGGGAATGGGGTTCCTTTAATAGTTACTATTTACTATAAGGGTTATACTATGGGGGTTTCGGGTTCTTAGTAGACTGTCTGGTCCTTAGTAGGGAATGGGGGAATGGATTATGTAGACTATTGTTGGGGATCCTATAAGGACTGTAGGGATCCATTCCCCCATTCCCAACTAAGCACCAGACAGTTAAGTCACACCGCTGTTGTTCAACCTAAATCCCCGATACAGGGAAAACCCAGCTATTGGGACAGACCGAGCCCCTAGACGTTTTGCTAAAAACCCTCGACGGGCCCCATAAGACTGCTTGAAACCCTTTGCAAACACATCATGAACCCTATCAGCCACTATACCACCTCACACAGAACCCTTGTCAGACCCTTTACAGTAGAAGCCAGAAAGTTGGAACATCATTATTCTCATGCCCTTAAGCTAACGTATGGGGGAATCCTAGCGCTAATCATCCTAAATCCATGTTCCAACTTTCTTCGGGTTCACTGTTCAGCCACCCTGAAAACTTGTCAGCGGGACCATCTCTTTCTCGATGGCGCTAATGATCGAGTTCAGCTTGTCAATCTCGATCACAAACTGCTCCACCTGCAAGGCATAACCTTGAACCCTAAGCCCTTAAACTTCTAAACCCTAAGCCTAAACGCCGACCCCTAATCCCTGAACCCGAACCCCTTACCAGGACGCCCCCAAGCGCCCCCAAACAAAGCCCTTGTGGTGCTTAGTACTCGGAATTTAGGGGGTAGCTGAGACTCCCCCAAACCCTTTTTCATTATGATAAAAGAACCCCAATAGTTCCTTATTTACGGGTCTCTACGTAATCCCTAGAACCCTCGGCCAGGTCTGCGCCTGCTCGTTGAGAGCCGTACCCTTCGCTGTGATTCGCGTCTTCTCGTTCTGGAGTTGGTCCTGGGCCACGAAAAAAGCCGCAAAATCGGAAACCCTACACCCCAAAATCCTTATAAGGCGAAAAATCCATCACCCCCAATATCTGGGCTTAGGTTCTGAGGGGCTTATGGCGTTTAGGGTTCCTGGGGTCTCTAGTGCTCACGAAGTCTCGGGTCTAGTTAGGATTCTAGGATATCGGGTTGGGCTTTAGCAAGTTTTGCAGCGCTAAAGAGTCCCCAAACCCTCCAACAAGACGCAAAACCCTGAAACTCCAAACCCTGAGCGATAGACTCTATGACCTGAACCCCTAAAGCCCCCAAACCCTCCCTAAAAACCTAAACCCTAAACCCCAAAACCCCTAAACCCTAAAACCCAAAGCCCCTAAACCCTAAACCCAAAAAACCTAAACCCAAAATCACCAAAAACCCTAAAACATAAACCCTAAAACCCCCAAAACCCACCCCAAACCCCCAAACACCATCTTGAGCCCATCGCGTGGATGACTTGGAGGCGCTGCTCCTGCGAGGTGAAATCGGAAAATTGAGGATTTAGGGGGTTTAGGGGGTTAGGGGTGTAGGGGGTTTAGGGGTTTAGGGATTTAAGGCTTTAGGGTTTAGGGGTTTAAGGGGTTTGGGGGATTAGGGGTTTTGTGTTTGTGCTGCGTGTTGCTGTTGGTCCCTACATTAGCCGTATAACACTTAGAATTAGAATAGTGTTTTGGTGTATGTTATGGTGGTATTATGCGTATTGTATAGGACCTAGATACTACTACCACAATATACACCAAAAAACTAGTCCAACTAGTTTGGCCCAACAGTTGGGGTTTTAGGACTTCCTTGGCAGCTTATCTTTCGTTATGAGCCTGGGGCTTCAGGGTTCAATGTTTAGAGCGATCTCGGGATTGACGTTGAAGGGTCTCTGCAGTCAGAATTTAATTACTTGTCTCGACACTATGATGTAGAGCACTGTAGGGTGAATTTTCATATTTCAACCCCGAGCACTGTAGGGTGAATTTTCATATTTCAACCCCGCATTTTCTGAAACTCTCCAGTCCGTGGTCCTCCTGTCGAATTCGCGCAAGCTGCTTGTCCTGCACCGACGCTCTCGGCTCTGTCTAGCAGCAGCCTACCGCGCATATGTCCTTGACTGTTGTTCTGATGATGATAAAATGCCGGTGGAATCTTTGATGGTGACCATGATGATCAAGATGAAGAAGATTATGATTATCATGATAAGTACAAAAGCGGTAAAGCTAATCAGCTAATGATGATACATAGAAGTGTGAATAGCAATAGTAATCACAGCTCACATTTTCTTGTCAGAAGAACGATAGGAACAAGAATGATACCAGCGGCAATAAACAAGCAACAGTATAGCAATAATGGCAGAGAAGAACAAATCATGCTGCTTGTGTCGTGGTTATTGTCGTTGATGGCGATGATGAGGACGATGCAGGGATGATGCTGACGGTGCATCATGATGCTGATGATGACGCAGATGCTGATGCTGCGCACCCAACACTGACGATTGCGGTGACAACGACGAAAACGACAGTCAATTTTTTTCGCGACCATGATCATGAAGCATAGGTATCTGACTTGCCAAACTAAGATTCCAGGATATATCAGCGTGCCGTCCGTTCCAGATCAATTGTCAATTGTCTAACAAGTTTCGCAGCTTCAAGAAATAGCATTGGTAACTAGTCAGGCTGCTGTACTGGGGAGCTTCGGGGTGTAGGGCTTAGGGCGCAGCATTTCGGGTCCGGCGTGCACGGTTTCGGGTCTAGGGCTTGGGATTGGCTTGGGATTTAGGGTGCAGGCTTAGGGTTTGGAGTGCAGGGGGTTTTTGGTTTAGGATCATGCAATAGGGTGCATATCCCCTATATACGTCTGCACAACAATCCCAAACTTGAACCCTAAATGCTCAAATTCTAAAACTCTAAACCATAAATCGACACAGCTAGACCTCAGAAATCCGCCGAGGCCAGAGGCCCAGGCGTTTTGGTGGTTACCTCAACCACCCTCCAATCCTCCTCCCTTTGGTGACACCCTGTTTTTGCGTTCGTTTGCCACCCCCTTGCCCGGCTTCCCCTCATTTTACCTGATTTGTCGGCCTCCCCCCCCCCCTCCCAGGCCTCCCTTCCCTCATTTTACATGATTTGTCTCCCCACCCCCCCCCTCCCCCCCTCCCCCCCCCCCCTCCCCCCCCCCCTCCCCCCACTCCCCCCTGTGCCCGTTTTCCTGGCACTTCGTATCAACAACTGTGTAAAGCTTGGGGTTTGACAGGCCGCCCTAGCATAAAAGAACATCGACTGCCCCCTCGCCCTGCCGCTACACAGCCGAGGCGGGCGGCGTAGCGTTAAAATTAAACCAGCAACTCGAAATCCTTGTAGGCGCTCTCCATGCGCAGAATTTCGACCTCGTTGGACAAGATCTTGAACTTCTCCTGGCTTAGGGTTTAGGGTTGAGGGCTTATAGCGGTTTAGGGTTTAGGGCTTAGGGCCTCTATGGGTTTAAGGATTAGGGCTTATAGCAGCTTAGGGTTCAGGGCTTCTATGGGTTTGAGGTTTAGGGTTTAGGGCTTATAGGCTATGGGGTAGGGTTTCTGGCTCAGGGTTTAGAGTTTAGGGTTTGGTTGGGTTTAGGGTGCCATGGAACAGGGCAGAAGGTTTAGGGTCGAATGTGTACGGCTTCAGATTTAGGGTTTAGGGTTTAGGGTTTAGGGTTTAGGGTTTAGGGTTTCGGGGTGTGGGTTTTTGGGGCACATGCTTCAGGCTTTACGGGCGTTGAAGAGCTTAGGGCACTTTGGGGGTTAGGTTGAAGGGCTTAGAGCTTCGTAAAGTCTTGGGCAGGACAGAAAAATTATGGCTTCAAGTAAACCCCATAGAGTTGGAAACCGGATTAAGGCCAACTAGTGATGGGATTCCCTATACATTACTCTTATAAGGGTTGAGGCTATTGGGTTTCCAACTTTTTGGCTTCTACTGTAGAGGCCTGTCTAGATTAGGATGACAAGCTTTAGGGCCTGGGCCGTTTGGTCCAAGAGCTCAAGCCCACCCGCACAACATGCCCAAACCAAACGACAAGACACAACCACAGCAACAACCGAAACAGCAACCGATACCGCAACCACAACACCCCCACCACAACAACAACATCAACAGCAACAGCCACCACAGCCACGAACACAAATACAACAAATCAACATGTTCAGCGCAGAACCATTCAACCTGGCTCTCCCACGAAACAAGAACCGTCCTTCATCTCTGAAAGATGTTGGTCTGACTTCTGGATGTGGGTCCTTGAGCTGTTGGCTTGTGGCTTAGCACAGGGTTTCGGGCTTAGGGCCAGGGGTTTCGGGTTTAGCGTTGCGAGATCTCGTGGACGATGGGAACCTTCTGCAGACTCGGAATAACAAGCTGACAAGGATGGGGATGCCACTATGCTTACCTTTTGATTCTAAGGGTCTCTTATGATGGGGGCTTACAGACACCGAGACTCCCGCAAGGACCTAAAATACCGGGACCCCCAAAAGGGACTACCTTAAGCCAGATAACTGTAGGATTCCGTTTTGGTGGGGAACGCTAAATTTCCGATGATTGCAGGGCTTTGGATACCTGAGTCAAAACATAGTAATGTGAGCTCGTGATTATTAAAGGTCCCCTCAATAGAGCTAAACTCGGCCCGGCACACAATAATAAAAGGTCCCCTCAATAGAGCTAAACTCGGCCCGCACACAATAATAAAGACCCCTCAATAGTCCTAAAACCCGTCCCGTCCTAAAATTTTTAAGGTTTAAGTAGAGAAGCACTCCTACTACAAACTGACGCCCTGGAAGAGGAGAGACAGAAACAGGCAAGATAAAGGACAGAGAGATAGCCAGCCAGCCAGACTTCTGTACTACTGTACTACTGTACTACTACTGTACTACTGTACTAATGTACTACTGTACTACTGTACTACCCCCGGCCCCCAAACAACTTCGACCCCGGACCCCCCAAACAACTTCAGGTCAGAGATATGCGGACCCCCCGTTAATATTACAGGGACTGGACTTGTTTGGGGGGGGGGGGGGGGGGGGGGGGGGGGGGGGGGGGGTTTAATAATCAGGAGACCACATTATCCTCGTGCTTCTCCTTGGGCCCTATGAGAGCCGAAACCCCGAACCCCGAAGCCCTCTGAAGACATCTTAGGAAGAACCTCAGCAAGCAAACAAGCCCGTCAACAGAACTGCAGAGGCTGGGAGGAAGTACTCCCGGGCGCTTTCACCCTAGGGGTCCATGTGCCTATTTAGTAGATACTGTGGCGCTAAACTAGGCATTGTTTCGGCACTTTCGCGACACAGTTATTTCTCCTAGAATTTGTGGGCTGTGGGCACATGGACCCTTAGGGTAATTACGAATGTTCGTGTGGTATCTATTTGGAGCTGCAAAGCGTGGTTCAGCGAGCCTAGTAGGTTTAGGGTTCCGGGAGCTTATCGTACCTTCAACTACCAAAACCGACGTGTCAATATGGGCATTATGGGCCTGATGTAAAATCCAGTTTAACCCTACACAACACATAAGTTACAATGCTTCGACCCATGAAAATGTGGTCTCACTTGTTTGATACCGCGGGCTCACGGCGTGGAGGCGCATCCCTATCAACCTGTACAGCGATATTCTAGTCATTCTGTCATTGCGGCTCCTATATTACATCCTGCAATACCGCATGAGGCGACAGAACCGAAGATGAAGGATACTAATGCAAACTCTATTTTGGTAGTACTGTGGGGAGCGAGTATTTATTTTGTCTATTTTTCTGGCTTTTTTTTGTATATTTTCCTGGTTTTAGTTCTGTTTTCCTTGGTTTTCTGAATCTAGCCTGGTGGCCGTGACCGTTCTCCACCTCTGACTGGAGTTCTTTTTTGTGTATTTTTCTGGTTTTTTTTGTATATTTTCCTGGTTTTAGTTATGCTTTCCTTGGTTTTCGGAATCTAGCCTGGTGGCCGTGACCGTTCTCCACCTCTGACTGGAATTCTTCCTTGCGTATTTTTTTCTGGATTTTTGTGGATTTTTCGGTTTCAATTCTTCCCAAACTTCTTCGCTCGTCTCGCGGCAGCTGCTGGACTGTCAGAAGCTCCTGCCACAATGCTGCAGTGTCTCTCACACTTCTTTTTTGCCCCGCGCGCTTATAGCATCCGCGAAGCTTCTGGATTGAATCTCTAAGACTCTGCGGTTGCGGTCTGGGTGGAGAGACGCCTGCTTGGTTTTTCGTAGGGAAAACACTGTTTTCCTACGGCTTCCGTGTCGTTTCCTTAGGTTTTCAGCAGGAAAACATACGTTACCTTGGTTGTTCCTCGGGAAAATCGGCTTTTCCGTGCATTGTCGCATTTTGTACGGATTTCGTGGTGTTGTTGTTGTTACTGCTGGTGTTGATGATGTTGTTGATGTTGTTGTCGTTGTAGTTGTAGTTGTAGTAGTCGTGGTAGTGGTAGTTGCAGTAGTTGTAGTAGTCGTAGTAGCAGCAGTAATAGTAATAGGAATAGGAATAGGAATAGGAATAGGAATAGGGATAGTAATAGGAATAGGGATAGGAATAGGAATATGGATAGTAATAGTAATAGTAATAGTAATAGTAATAGTAATAGTAATAGTAATAGTAGTAGTAGTAGTAATAGTAATAGTAATAGTAATAGTAATAGTAGTAGTAGTAGTAATAGTAATAGTAATAGTAATAGTAATAGTAATAGTAATAGTAATAGTAATAGTAATAGTAATAGTAATAAAGTAATAGTAATAGTAATAGTAATAGTAATATAGTAATAGTAATAGTAATAGTAATAGTAATAGTATTAGTAATAGTAATAGCAATAGTAATAGTAATAGTAATAGTAATAGTAATAGTAATAGTAATAATAGTAGTAGTAGTAGTAGTAGTTGTTGTTGTTGTTGTTGATGTTGTTGTTGTTGTTGTGCTTGTTGGTGGTGGTGGTGCTGGTGCTGGTGTTGGTGCTGTTGTTGCATTTTGCTGCTGGTGGTGTCGTTGTTGTTGCTGTTCTTCCTGTTGTTCTCGTTGTGGTTGCATGCCTTTTGGTGTTATTTGTTACTGGTGTTGCTACTGCTCTTGGTGTTCATGTTGTTGTTGCTGCTGGGTGGAGTCTTTTTCTTTAAGGTTTGGCGGCCAGGTTATGTTTAAAAGGTTTGGCGGGATATGGGTTCGGGGGGATTCTAGTTTTCAGGGTTTGTTTGTGCGTCAAGCTGTCGCGGGAGTGTAGTTTGTTCAGGGTTTGCTTGTGCGTCAAGCTACTGGGAGATTCCAGTGTTCGAGCTTGTTTTCCTGCGTCAAGCTATTGGGGAATTCCGGCTCGCGGCCTCCCCCATTAGCAAGCATGATGCTCGCATGGTTGGTCAAAAAACGCGTATGTGCTGTCAAGCAAGCATGCCACTCTCGCACGCCCGGCGCATGCTTCCCAATTGCAATCACACTTTTCACAAGGTGAAGGGTGCTGCTTCTAAGTAAAAGATTCATCCTAGGATATCCTAGGCATCGACTGCTATGCTGTCATGCAATCACGGCTTATAGCAGCCGGGGGGGTTGGGGGGGGGGCAACCCCTTCCAGTTGCAATCACGATCCTCGTATGGCTGGTTTACCGCAAATCGCATGCGGCCGGGGGGGGTTAAGGGCGGCAATCAGATTTGCTCGCATGGTTTGGTTTTAACAAGAATACTCTGCTGCCAAGCAAAGCTGCGGTCACGCAAGCTTGCACATGGTTTAAAGCAGTGGGGGGGTTGGGGGGGCGCAGCCCGCCCGATTTGCAAGCATGATGCTCGCGTGGTTGGTTAAAACATGCGCATGTGCTGTCACGACTCCTATGCTGTCATGCAACCTGGCACACGGCTTACACAGCGGGGGGGTTGGGGGGGGCGCAGCCCCCCCCATTTGCAATCACGATGCTCGCATGTCTGGTTTACAACAAAAACTATGCGGCGGGGCGGTTTAAGGGGGGCAGTTCATGAGGATGCTCGCATGGTGGGGTTTTCAACAAAACGCATATATGCTGTCAAGCAAGCTCGGCACTCTCGCACGCCCGGGGCAGGCTTTCCATTTGCAAAGAGACTCTTTGCATGGTGAATGGCATTGTTTCAAGAAGACTTACATTTTATGCAGGGTGGGTTTTCAGAACGACGTCTATGCTGTCAAGCAAGCTTGCACACAGCTCAAAACAGCGGGGTCTCTGGTCTTTGCTTCTTGCTGTCTAATTATCCTGCTTTCGTTCTTGGGTTCTTTCTTTGCTCCGTTCTTTCTAACACTCCTTCTGGTCGTCCTTGCTGGCTTTCTGTCTTTCGATATTCATTTCTTCTGTTCTGTCTCTCTGTCTTTGCTGCGTTCTTATTTCCTTGCTTCTGTCTGTCCTTCTGTCCTTCCTTCCTTTCTTTCTTTCTCCCCATTCTGGTGTGTTGCTTTCTTGCCTTCTTCCTTTGTTCCCGTCTTCGTTCATTTTTTCTTTCTGTCGTCCTTCTTTCCTTCCTTCCTGTCTTTCTGTCCTTCGTCCTTTCTTTCTTTCTCCTCTTCCTGGTGTCTTCCTTTCTTGCTTTCTTTGTTTGTTTCTTAGCTCCTTTCTTTCTTTCTGGCTTCCGTTTCTCTCCTTCTTTCTTTCGTTTGCGTTCAACCGAAAACCAGAAAAATAGACAGAAAAAAACCAGAAAAATTGACCAAAAAAAATACGGTACCCGTGGCGTTCGGGTTGGAGGCCTTGCGAGCCCTCACAAAGGCTTGGTATTGGGCCTCTTGTTCCCGGGAGAGCGCTATTGGGGAGATCCACTGCCCCGTGGATTGCCTTCCCCGGCCTTGGTCCCGAGGGGCTTGGCCTCCCTCCCGAGGGGCTTTGCTTCCCTCTTTGGAGCTCTGACCCTTTCCGGTGCCCGCTCCTGCTTTGCCTTTCCCGCGGCCTCCACCTTTGGGCCTCCACCTTTGGGCCCAGCGGGGCCCTTGCCTCCTTTAGCGGGAGGCCCCATCCTGCTTGCTAAAGAACCGGTGCAGGCCGGTAGCGGAACTACCACTACCTCGGGTCTCCTACCGGCTTAGGGTCTGCAGGGTTGACCAGGAGGTCCTTGGCTGGGTTGTCTGAGGACTGGCTTTGGCTTCATGATGGGAACTTGCGGGGCGCCTTGGTCCCCTGTTTCGAGCTTCGAGCCTAAACAGCTGCCGTAGCTTTTGGTTGGGCCTTCGGGCTGAGCTTGGGGCTTAAGCTTGGCTCGTTTCCTGTCTAAGGGCTGGCACGAGCCTTAGGGTTTGAGCCAGATAGTGGTTAGCCGCAGGGTTGAGCACTAATCATAACTCCGCGGCAATCTGCCCCTTCTTAAACGCTTAGGCAACACACTGACCTACACAGGGTCTTGGAGGGTTTAGAGTGCCCTGGCCTAAGCTGCGCGCCACACTTTTTGCACATCCACCTGTCGCCTAGGTTGTGCATGTCGTGTGACACATGCACTTCCAGCTCAGCTGGAATGGGGCTCTCCGTGTGCCGACAGGGGTGGGCGGCTATGCGGTCGAAACGCCACAAGGGCATGAGCTGCTTTATGCACAGCCCGCAAACCACGCACGCCGCGGAGGCGATGGCAGTGGGGTGGGCCTCCCACGTGTGCCCGCCGGTGCCCTCTTTAATGAGGGCCTCGATTCGTTGGCGTTTGTTCTCCCCTCCATCTGCGGCTGGCCTGGGCCGATGGTGCGGGGGCGGTGTTGCAGGGGTCGCAGGCTTGCTTGCACCCTTGGGGGTATGCTTCTTCCCCTTTTTGCGTTTGGGTGTCCTCCTGGGTCAAGTCCCAGGGTGGCTGCTCCTGGGAGACCAGCAGCACGGAAGCCCTGTGCTGCAAGAAGACAGTCACCTCACGCACTAGGTCGTCGATCTCGTCTGGACACCATGGACCCACTTGGGCCGTGGCCCTGGCCGCCGCTTTCCGGCAGAGTTGGTCGGCCGCGTCGTTTATCTGCTGTTTTAGAGAGACGCCTCTCCGAATTCAGCGCTGAATTCCTCCGCGGTCACGTGTGACCTGACCCACGTCAGTGAGGCGTGCGCGCGCCGGTCGCCCCCTTCCGTTGGGGCCCGCAGCTGCCCAAAGGACAGCTGTGTATACATAAGGAAGCTGTTGTAGCGGCAGCTATATTCTGTATTACGCAGCCGGCGTATGTATACGCTACTTGGCGTATAAGTGGTTATATCATATGGTCGCATTGCTAAACCTTGAATGGCGCCAGCCAGTGTTTGCTAAACCCGAAAACGGTGCAAGCCAGCGTTTGCGACACCCGAAACCAGCGACCAAACAAAACCAACAACAAACACAACACAAAAGTTCAAAAGTACATTATAGCTTTTCATTGAAAAGCTATCGGCGTATTTGCTTTTGCCAAACCCGAACATGGCGCAAGCCAGCGTTTGCTAGACCCGAAAATGGCGCCAGCAAGCGTTTGCTAAACCCGAAAACGGCGCCAGCCAGCGTTTGGTTAACCCGACAACGGCGCAAGCCAGCGTTTGCTACACCCGCGAATGAAAAGCCATCGGTGTTTGCTTTTGCTAAACCCGAAAATTGCGCAAGCCAGCGTTTGCTAAACCCGAAAATGGCGCCAGCCGGCGTTTGCTAAACCCGAAAATGACGCCAGCCAGCGTTTGCTAGACCCGAAAATGGCGCCAGCCAGCGTTTGCTAAACCCGAATACGGCGCAAGCCAACGTTTGCTACACCCGCGAAACCAGCGACCAAACAAAACCAAAAATACACATAACACAAAACTTCAAAACATTGAAAAGCTATCGGTGTTTGCTTTTGCTAAACCCGAAAATGGCGCCAGCCAGCGTTTGCTAGACCCGAAAATGGCGCCAGCCAGCGTTTGCTAAACCCGAAAACGGCGCAAGCCAACGTTTGCTACACCCGCGAAACCAGCGACCAAACAAAACCAACAATACACATAACACAAAACTTCAAAACATTGAAAAGCTATCGGTGTTTGATTTTGCTAAACCCGAAATGGCGCCAGCCAGCGTTTGCTAGACCCGAAAATGGCGCAAGCCAGCGTTTGCTAAACCCGAAAATGGCGCCAGCCAGCGTTTGCTAAACCCGAAAATGGCGCCAGCCAGCGTTTGCTAGACCCGAAAATGGCGCCAGCCAGCGTTTGCCAGACACGAAATGGCACAAGCCAGCGTTTGCTAAACCCGAAAATGGCCAGATTTGAACCAACAAACGGTGTAGCCACATGGGCTTGAGCCGGCTTGGGCCTTTAGGGTTGTAGGGTACACTCTTTGTGTCTCTGCGTATGTAGCCACATGGGCTTGAGCCGGCTTGAGCAAAAGTTGTTAGGGTACATGTAGGGTAGGGTACACTCTCTGTGTCTTTCTGTTCATGTATGTATGTATATATATATATATATATAGACATATATACATGCAATGGAAAATACAACTACCACTACTACTACTATATACTACTACTACTACTACTACTACTACTACTACCACTACTACTACTACTACTACTAGCACTACTGCTACTACTACTACTACTACTACTACTACTACTACTACTACAAGCCACCCCCCCCTACCAACTACGCTTGTTCCATCCGGGCTGGGCAGCGGTAGCTGCTAGGCGCCTTAGCTGCGATAGTTGCAGAAGATGCACGGGCTCAGGCTCCTTATCTGTGACAGCTGCAGAAGTTGCAGAGGCTCAGTTTCCTTAACTGTCACAGCCGGTGAAGTTGCAGGGGTTCAGGCCCCAAAACTGCGACAGCAGCTGGAGTTGCAAGCTCGACTGGGAAGAAACTGATAAACCCCAGGTGATCGGATAGTACGA
>CAJNDT010000147.1:1362760-1371326 GCA_905221615.1 Symbiodinium sp. CCMP2592
CATTGTGGCCGGGCATAGATCCGCCGAGAAAAGCCATCGATGAGGGGAGGAGGCCTCGACCCTCAGTTCAAGCAGGTAGCCGATCATGGCGCCCACCGGCCCACAAATGATCTTCCACCGGTCCTTCCGCTGGAGCTGCTCCCAGAGGGAACGCCACGTACGCTCCAACTGCTCGCGGTCCGGCAGTGCACACAGGACTTTGCCAAGGGCCGCCCAGTGCTGACCAATGATCGAGGTGCGCGGGTCTTTTGTCGGTTGGCCACCCAGCTCAAGCGCAACTTCCACACAGCAAGCGGAGCGACTGGATTCGCAAAGCGTCGGTTGGCCTTCAAGCGACGCGCCGCCGACTGGAAGGTGGTTCGGCGCCGCCCGGCTGCGGTTTCAATGCCAAGGTCCTTGGTGGTTTGGCGCACCGGGGGGTCACCCTTCCCCAGTTTACGGCGGAGTGCGCGTTCCGCCTCTGGCGAACTGGCCAGGAAGTGTGTCTTGGAGGCAGACACCTCGTTGCCCTCAGCCTCCAACGCGTCGTGAAGACGGCGAAAGAGGGTGACAATCCCAGCGGCGGCGCGCTCAGGGGTTTTTTGGACGACATCGGCCGAGACGTCGTCCACCCAACACCCTACGTAGTCCGCCAGGGAGCCGGCGCACGCAGCCCTGATGGGCTTTCCTATCGATAGCTTCGATAGGAGAGGAGCTAGCGGACAGCCCGCTACTATTCCTCTTGCCGCGAAAACGCATGGTGATGCGACAGAGTCGGCAGTCACGATGCGGCCGCCACGATAGGCTTGCATCCCTAAGTTGAGAAGAAGCGGCGGGAAGCCCCAATGGGCTGCTTCTTCGCACAACTTTTCGTGGCTGACGCGTTCATAAAAGGTACTTAAATTTAATTTACTCAGTTGTTCTTCCGATTGAGCAGAAACGGCAGCGCAAAATAAAATGATTCTTGAATCTATATGCAGCGAACCGATATACATAAGTGTATTGTATAAATTCCTTCAGGACGCCACACTCGCACTGGCTTCATTTTTCACTGGTGACATCGGGCAGCACTCCAGTACCGACGTGTTCAACCGCGGTTGCGATTGAGACACATCGTATGTGCAAGCAAGATTGGCCGTCAAGGGACTCAGCAGTCCACACGCACACAAGCTATGGCAGGGATAGTCACCCCGGCGTCAAGGGAGTGAGTAAGCCACACGACACAAGCTACGGAGGGATAGGCCCCCCTCAAAGCCCAAAGGGTCTTTGTATTGGTATGGTCAACTGTGTCCCGTATTCTGCAAAGGGGCTACATTCTGCTATATGGTCACGCGGCCTTTAAAGGGCTTCCGCAGAAAGCTCGTGTGTCCGGGTTATAAGTCAATCAGCATGGCGGGAAGTGAAGATAGAATCGTGTCGTTGGACCGATTTCGTCTGAATTTTCGGGAAATATCGCACTTGCGATACCATGTGCTGGACCAGGCTATGGAACATTATACGACGAAACTTAAAAGCCTTCAATCGAAGGCGAAATTACAAGTTTCTGGCCCGAGTAATGTGCACGAACCTGTGCATTTTCAATGATGTTTGTGGCTCGGTTCGACGGATCGACCCGAAGAATTGCACACGATCGCGAAGGGGCAGCCCGGAGATCGATTGTCATATACAAATATATACGTACATGTACATGCATATATGTACATTATAATTATATCGTACCGGGCTGGCCCGAATATATATTAATATATAACCCATAGATCATATCGAGTAATATATTAATATATATTATATGTACATATACGCATACGATCGAACATGTACGACGTATCACGCACGTGCATGATCATGATGAATGCTCTGCTTTAAACGATCGATGCCGGCCCCTGCCGTCCTGACCTGCAGGTAGCGGCCGCGGTAGCATGTACACGTAAATCCCGAAAAGGTCCATGTACCGATATAGTACTAGGGTAAGGAATTACTATATGACCGGGAAGTATCCCCCGGACAGTACATATAGGACCATTTGGGATCATGAGCGGCAGACAGTAATAGTGCTAATCTAGCACGTAGCAGACGATGCCTAGAGATCGATCGAGTTATACGCAGCAGTGTACTGTCGAGTGCAGGGATCATCGGCCCAATAGCTACGTACGTACTCATGGGATAGGCACGTATAGGGCTATATATGTATACGTATTAATTTTAGGGTCAAAACCCGGGTGGTGTACCATGCCGGGTGCATGGGGCATGCTGCTCAATGACATGCGGAAGAAGCAATCGGGTAATTCCCCCTTCGCTCTGCTTCCATATGCAGTGTGCAACTGTGTGCTTTTGTGTATTGCTGCTGCTGTGCACACCACCAGATCTCAGCATATTGGCTGGAGTGTCGACGGATCATGTGCAAGCATCGCGGGCAGATAGGGCTCGGGGCATTTCCGATCCTGCATGCACAACACGTCGTCTGTGCAGAGCGCTTTGCAGAACACTGTACGTAGTGCTTTTCGATTCGTGCCGCCATGAACTCGAAGCAGAAGGCGGAGTCGGAGACTTATTGCTTCAAGACGGTAGAAGCCGTGAAGAAGTGCTCCCTAACGGGAAATCTGATTCATGGTCGAAAAGTCCTCCAGCCCATCCGTTTCTTTATCTCCGAGACTTGATCATGCATTATTTGGGCTAAGACAGATTTGCAGTTTAATGCTTCGTACATATATACATGCACGGTACCGGTTTTCAGATCTAAGGATGCCGGGCTGAGTGTTGTCGATGCGATTCGGAAGCCGGTCGAGAACCGGCTCGAAGAGCTGCGACGCGACCAGGCAACTGCATTTATTGCACGGCTTAGCTTACATGATTGCTGGCCAGGCCCATGCTATCCTGAAGATCCTGGAATTGAAAGTTGGAGAAGATGATCTGATCCAGAATGCTATGATCATGCAGAGCTACATTATCAATCTGATGAAACTCCCCGAAGGAGAAACGGCGCCTGCTGTGGCGAGTTGTAAGGAGCACCGAGCCCGAACCCTACATCGAATTTACCATTATTGATCGAGTATGTTGCTAGCCCCACATTGAATAAACGCACGAGTCGCGACTTGGCCAAGGCAGCGGTGCTCTATGTGTCCCTCGTCTACAACTTTTGGACGAAGAAGCAGGTGGCCCAAGGCCAGAAATCCAAGCTGGTGCAGTGGTCTGAGCTGCAGGGGACCCGCTTGCGATGGCTGGTGGCTTTTTTCCTCAAGTGCTTGGGGAGGGCCAAGAGTGGGAGGCACGCGGAGGTCCAGGTCTTGAAATGCTTGTTTTACAAGATAAACGGCATGGACATGCCTTCGCGAGCACCTAGCAGCAGCAGCATCAGCACGGATGCAGAGTCGCAGGCCGGATCGGGTTTTCCCACGCATTGGGTACATGTTAAAACTTTGCACATACATGTTCGAAAACCAAAGTGCATGCAGGCATCGAGCGCGGGTATCGTCGAGATGGATATCGAAGAGATCAGTGATATGGAGATTGAGGTGAGCGAACATGTGCACGTGTTTTAATTTCATGCATGAATCGAAATCTATTAGGATCTTATATATATATATATATAAATCTCCGGGCCAGGATCCGCTGCCCGGCGAGCTCGAGGAGACCGAGCCTCGATTGCACGTACAATATTAGGAGTTCACTTTAAATTATATATATATATATATATGATATATATCATGTAGATACGTATGTACGATACTTATATATACCCTCCGTCGAAATTCGCAGGTAAGAATATATATGTACCTAATGCTTGAACGAAGGCTGCTGTGGATCCGCGGCTGGAAGCATTGACGGATGAGGCCATATGATTAATTAATGCATAGCTGCTCAGCTGTGCATGTGTGTGTGTGTGTGCGCATGCTTTAATGTTGATCGGTTTGCAGATCCCCATGATGGATATTTCGAGCGATGAAGAATGCTTTGAAGCTTCTGCTGAGTCTTTGGCTACGCACGCATCCTGGCTTTCGCCTATATTAGGAGCTTCTAGTCCCAGTCCCCATGAGTATATATATATATATATATATATTAACACAATATTGCTCTCAGGACGAAATGATGATTATCATGAATACTTCGACTGCTCGCGACGCCGAGCTACGAGACGCTGTGGACGAAGCTCCTGGGCTTCAAAATTCTGGCTGGCCGATTGATTCTGATTTGAGTGGTCGTGTGTTCATGCGATACCGATGCTATAGGGGATAGAGAACCGTCGCATCATGCGCTTGCGGACCGAGAAGTTATGTGATCCTACGCTTGCATTAACTTTTGCTTTCGAGTTTTGTTTCACTAGCATAGGTGGTCTAGCTTGCAGATATGGCATTCGCCTTAAGGGCCCTGCTGATGTTCCCGCACCGACCGATGACCAGATGCTGGCATTGACCGAAGAACATGCTGAGGTTTCTCGGCTGGGAAACCCTAGCCTAAATACTCGTTTTTTACGTATGTGTACATGAGCATCTATTGGTCGTCGTATCCAGCGAGGTGCCGGCAGATGTGCAGATGCAGCCTGATCATGATCAGCATGGTACATGCGAAGAACCTTTTCCGCATGCATGCTTTTTTAAATGTCGTCGTACGCATGCATATATGTACATATACTAGCATACAACATCGGAGGATGGTGGCCCGCCTGCGACGACCACGATGGAAGCTGGATGTGCACCCTGATCTGATTAGTTATTGTATGCGCGCGAAGCATGTGAATTGATATTATATTAATATATAATGCTCCACCAGCACTGCATGTACCACCCTGCCGATCGCCTGAGATCTAGGATCCATATCTAGCCGCCTTGAAGCTAGCACGTGCATGATGCCCAGGCCAAGACATCGAACGGTGCTTTCAAGGCCGTCTGGACAGCACCAATGATGGGGTCGGAATCTTGAGGTTGGGTTCAAGCTAGGATCCTAAATTTTAAACCGCCTAATTCCCCAAACCCAGCTAGCCTAGGCCTAGCGCCTATGCTATACCCATAGGGGCTTCATAAATAAACCTGGTAGCACATATGGGCCTTAATTTTTATCGAATCGTATGTATATGTATATATTATATATATATATATATGAGCCCGATACCTTTAGGGTCTATTTAACTAGTCTGCCATATATACAATATAAGATCCCTATCTAAATCATATGTTCCTACATATTATATTACAAGACTTACGCTCTGAAAAGTTTAGCATTACTTAGGTCTATAATATTTTTATCATTATTGCTGACACCATTGCCACGTTGATACCTGATTAATATACAGTGTCACCTATACAGACAACTGAATTTTAATAATTAATACCTATAACAATATCATTACGAATCCAATGGAACACAAAGCAATAACACTCCAACCAAAATAATTATAGTAAGTATCGCTTACATCCCTGTCGCTGCGAATCCTACCTAGTGCAAGTTAGCATCACTACAATCATATATTAGGCATTGCATATATAGTGTCAGTACTAATGCAGTCGAATAGAAATTACAAACAGTGTAACCAAAATCTTTCTTTTTAGTATTGTCTACGCCACTGCGACTATGAATCCTATTCAGCGTAAGTTACCTCCTCTACGTGCAAACTACTTATAATACTTCTTACCTAGGTCCGTGTCATTAGGATGCATATCAAACAGAAAGCAACACCAATACAACCAAAATAATTATAGTAAGTATTGCTTACATCTCTGTCCCTGCGAATCCTACCTAGTGTAAGTTAGCATCACTATAATTATCTATTAGGTATTGCATATACTGTGTCAGTATTAGTGTAGCCGAACAGAAATTACAAACACTGGAACCAAAAATAATTCTACTAAGTATTGTCGACGCCCCTGCAACTAGGAATCCTACATCTCGAGGGAGAGAACTGTGAACTGCCACTAACCATCCAGGCTCCACAAAAAGACAAACACCAACTCGAACAAAAGATTGCCCTAAGCAATCGTGACATTACTAATTGTCGTACCTGCGGTACATCAATCCTGTAATCATTGCTGCCATATTGCAGTTGTCTTTCCTTTGCCTCAGCCTCTGTAAGCCCCTCGCGTCTGCGCTGGCACAGGATACGCAGCGTCTCACTCTTATGCGGGACAGCAGCCGCAAGCAAATTTGCGCCTCCTGTGCCCGTTTCGAGCAGCTTGTAATGCTGCCCGTGCTATCCGAATCGCAGTTGATAACTCATGGCAGCCGAATAACACCAATACAACCAAATTAATTATAGTAAGTATTGCTTACATCTCTGTCCCTGCGAATCCTACCTAGTGTAAGTTAGCATCACTACAATCATAGATTAGGTATTGCATATATAGTGTCAGTACTAATGCAGTCGAACAGAACAGAAATTGCAAACGATTTAATCAAAAATAGTTATAGTAAGTATTGTCTACGCCCCTGCAACTAGGAATCCTACGTCCCGAGGGAGAGTACTGTGAACTGCCTATAACCATTCAGGCCCCACAAAAAGACATACGCCAACTCAAACAGAAAGATTAGCCGAAGCAATCGTGACAGTACCCATTGTTCTACCTGCGGTACAGCAATCCTGTAATCATTGCTGCCATATTGCCGTCGTATTTCCGTTGCCTCAGCCTCTGTAAGGCTCTCGTGTATGCGGGTTACATATGCTACATATATCTACTGAGGCAAGCCAGGTCTGAACAAACTAGTTCCTTGTCAATAGGGTTTCAATATGAGGAGTGCATGTAATGTATTGGTTCGCCCTGTCCAGGAAGTGAAGAGAAACATTAGAGCCCCTGCAATGTGCCAGTTTCTTCTGTCCGTAAGAAGGGCTTTCCGATGTATCAGCTTCATATCAAGAGGGCTTCAGTAGGATGAGTGGGCGTAACAGGTCAAAGGCTTGTAATGTGTTCGTTTGTTCTGTCTGGGGGCTTTCGAATGTATAAGTTCCTCGCCAAAAGAGTTTTGATAGGCGGGAGTGGAGTGACACATTAGAGGGTCTATATTGTGTCAGTTTGTTCTGCCCAGGGGCCTTCCAATATACAGGGTCGCTTCAGTGTATAAGTTCCTTGTCAATAGGTTTCCATGGGGAATGGAGTAACACATTAGAGGGTCTGTAATGTGTCAGGTCGCTGTGTCCAGGAGCCTTCCAAAGTAGGATTTTCCTTGTCAATATACTTTCAATAGAAGGGATGAAGTGACACATTAGAGGGCTTGTAATGTGTTAATTCGTTATGCCCAAGTCAATAGAGTTTGAACAGGGGAAGTGGAGTAACACTTTACAGGGCATGTAATGTGCCAATCTGTTATGTCCTGGACTTTCCAGTGTATAAGTTCCCTGTCAGTAGAGGATCAATCGGAGTAATATGTCAATTTGATATGCCCAGGTACAGGGGCCTGACAGTGTATAAGTTCCTTGTTAGTAGGGTTTCAGTAGGAGAAATGGAGTGACACATTAGAGGGCATGTAATATGTCAATTTGCCCAGTCCAGACCCAGGAAGTGAAGATACACATTATAGTGGGCATAATGTGCCAGATTGTTATGTCCATAAAAAGTGCTTTCCGATGTATCAATTTCTTATCAGTAGGGTTTCAATAGCATAGGTGGAGCGACACATTATACGGCCTGCAGTGTGTCAGGTTATTATGTCCAGGGGTTTTCTAGTGGAAAAGTTCCATTGCAATAGAGGTTCCATAGGAAGGAGTGGAGTGACACATTAGAGGGCCTGTAATGCGTCAATTTATACTACCCAGAGGCCTTCCAATATACAGATGCCCTACAGTGTATAAGTTCCTTGCCTTTAGGGTTTCAATAGGAATAATGACACATTAGAAGGCCTGTAATGTGTCAGTTTGTTTTCCCATGTGCCTTCCAATGTATCTTTATACATATCAGATCTGATGTGATCACAGCATTAGCCAAGAAGGATATCACGTAGTTAATAGTCTTCACGATCTTAACAAAGGCGCAATTATCCGTATCGAAGGTATACATTCCCATGAAAAAATCCCTATAGATCCCTTCACAGATCCCTTGTATGGAGCCCTCATAGACAGCCTCTATAGATTCGTATAGAAACTTTATAGATCCCCTATATAGAGAACTTATAGAAACCCCGTATAGATCAACAAATGGAGTTCTTTGTAGAAAACTTTACAAGACCCCTTACATGGAGCTTTCATAGACAACTGCTATATATTCCTTACCCTTTGTAGAAACCACATGGAAGCCCTGTATAGATCCCTCGTATGGAGCCCTTCTGGAAAACCCTTGCAGATTGCTTATAGAAATCTTATAGATCCTCTATGTAGAGACCTTATAGAAACCCATTATATAAAAAACTATAGATCCCTTACAGAGAGACTTTCTAGAAACTCATTATGGATCCCTCATATGGGGCTTTTATAGTAAGCCCGGTTACAAAGTATGTAGATGCGATGTGGTAAGCTATTCTTGATATAGTAGTTAAGATAAATCGATTGTATTATGGTTCGTACAATACCTATGAAATTACCTTTAAGAATAGAGGGAGCGGTATTAAAACAAATGAAACCGGCAACGAAGATGATGACGATGAAGAAGATGATGAAGATGATGGAGAT